>VYZP01030546.1:0-43771 GCA_013400635.1 Hypocryptadius cinnamomeus | reverse complement strand
TGTATACTCTTTAAGGCAAAGAATGTTCCCTATGGATCCAAAAATTCAAACAACTAAAGTCAGGAAAGCACAAATCTCAATCATGGGAGAAAATTGTTTCTGTTGCAAAACGCCCAGAATATTATTAATTATTGTGGGTATAACAGTCCTTTTTAGAGATCCTGGTCATTGCCAGAACACTGGTCTAAGAGGTCTTGCAGAAACACACTACATCATTTCCCCAAGGATCATTTCACCTCCAAGAACACTAACAGGCCATGGAATGACTGAGGAATGCCTTTTTGAACCAGCCACAAGAGAAAAAAATGGCTCAAAAGCATATCTATGAGCAGTGAGCATGAGTCAATGAATGACAACAACCCCCACTTGTTTTTAAACCTCCACTTTTCCAAACCAGCAGGTATTGTGCTGCCAAGACTTAAAAATCAGCTCATTACAATGGCATAAGAAATGTCACATAAGCCACCTTCTGCGCCAAGAGCCACATGGTCACCTCCACCACGGAGTGAGACAGTGCCACCAGGAAAAGCAAGGTGACAAGCAGCTGGCAGGACAAGTTGCAAATGTCTGCATACTTATATCTGAAATATGTGTCTGTGTTATGTGGGAGGAAACCCTGCCCTGCCTTTGCCCTCAGGCCAGGATGATCACTGAAGTGGACATGCCAGGAAGCTGTCCGGTTGAATCAGAGGCAACAAAGTGGAGCCAATTTGGCTCTTAGAGCAATGGTACTTTGGCTGCAGCCAAATGATAAAACATGACCTGAAAATCTTGAGGGCAGTTGTTAACATCCAGAAACAGCCACTAGCTAATAGCACACTGGCTTGGCACTCAGGAAGCTTCCAGCTGCAGCTCTTTCCAACCTGCTGGATGAACACGGGCGAGGAAGGGTCTTCCATACTTTTCCTGCAAGCTGAGATAACAGCAGCTCTACTTGTCTCAGGAGGTTTGGATGGAAAGTGCAGACAAGGCTGACCTATTTGCAGTCTGAGAAGAGGCTTGTTGAGCATTGGGCTGTATCTGCACCACGCAGTAGAGATCGCCCCCATTCACACCAGTGGAGCGGATCACTATCGGCACCTCCCAGCTGCAACCTCTGACTTCAGTGACTCAGGCATATCTGTTAATTCCAGGTAGGTGATAATGAGCCAAACACATTTCTTATGAAAATTCAAGCAGTTGTAGGAAACTGGCAAAACCAGACCTGGACTGCAGAATGCCATTAACCTGTAAATATGTGCTCTGAATAGGCCTTTTCTTCAGGCATCGCCCAGGACAATGGCACAAACATTTAATGGCATGTTTCCTGGACTAGGACTGATTCCAGCAGAATGAAGTGGTTACCACAACTTGCAGGAGCAACAGATATATCCTGCCCCTCTCAGCTGGACCCAGCTGTTGTGTGAAATGTGCCCCCAGGCTCCCATTTCTTTTTTTGCAGAACTTTTGTCATACATGATGCTTATTTAATATATATTTTATTGCAGCTCTTCACATTCCTCTTCAGATTCTTAAGGGGAACAGAAATACACGAAGCAGTAACACTGGAAGACTACTTGAGAAAAAGTAGTTTTGAAACCATAATAGCTTTTGTGGTTATGGTGGTCATGGAAGTGAATCTGAAAAGTTCTGCCTGCATGGAAGATGCCAGTTCCATATCTAGCTCAGAGCTGTGGATTTTGCTGCTGTGCCAGGCACATGAAATGGAGACACCACAATGAAGAAAATGACTAGGCCAAAATCTTTTGGGCATCAGGGCTTTCTCCTCTTTCTCCAGCAGTTCAGACTGTTCTCAACCAAAGACAGCCAAGGCAGCCCAAGAAATGGAGGATCATCTCAACCATTCTCCTGTTCTTGAGTAAAATCCCAAATATGTGCTTCGGTCCCAAAACCACTGCTTCCACGAGGTACATCTACCTTCAGGATTAACTTCTTTTGCTTCAGTGGGGTTAGTCATGTGAAAAGCCAGATTTAAACCATGGACATAAATGCAGGCAAGGGAACCAGCTGGTCATGCACTGGCCTCAAGTAGATGCCCAGTCTATACAGGATGGTATCAGAAGCTTCCCTCTCATGTGTCACACTCTGCAACTCTCTGCCACACAGCAAGATGCAGACAATGCATTTTCCCCTTAGCTGGAAGGAGGAAAACACTGTTGGCTCCACACACGCACCTCACACAAACACTTGTGGCAGTGTGTCTGCAGCTGCCACCAGCAGAACACCCACCCTTGCACCTCATGAGATGGACTGCACACTTCTGTCCCCCCACCTTGCTACTCCCTGGTGACACAGGGAGGACCCTATGAGAAAGAACCCAGCCAGGGGATGTTCTGTACTAGTTAGCAAAGGACATAGCAACAGCCAAACCTGCTCACTCACTATCCCCAGCTCAGAGCTGCCCATGCTAAAAGCCCAAGACAAGTTTACATTGGTGTGACTATTTCCTGTTTCACCGCAGAGCAGAAGGAAGACTGACACCAGATGGTTTCTACTTTCAGAGTTAGTGTCACACAGCAACTTCCCTGCTCAGCTCCAATAGTAGTAACAAAATGGTGCCACACATTGACCACTTTTCCTGCCCAGTGCATTGGCAGCTTGGGAATCTGCAATGCCTACCTTAACTTCCACATGTGCCATCAGGACTGCAAAGTTGGTGAGGTGGTTGCAGGAGCACGTGGTGTGTGTCTTGTTAGTTGTCAGGAGGCGACAGCCCTGGGTGGACCAATACCCTGTCATTGTACGCTTCGTGTAGCTCCAGAATGAACAGTTTGGGTTAAAATTTTCTTCTGACTGCTGCAGGGAAGAAATTAATAAATGCAGTAACAATGACAGGCTCTCAGAGATTTCTAAATGCACTATTAAGGCTCTTTGTAACTCTCACCCTTTAATTTTAGATAAACAATTAGCAGTGGTTTATACGTCAAGTATTACTTGCCAATACCAGAGAAAGTTAGATTGTTGCAGCACTCTTTGCTAATGCAAACTTAGTTCTTTGTTCTTGATTAATTTCAGACATTGACTAAATCCAGCTCTTCAAAACCAGACTACTTCATTTGCATTGCAGAGCAGAGAAATTAATTGCTTTAAGCAATCAACTTTTGCAACGACCGAGCTTGGCTAGCAGGAGGACTAGCTGTCCTCTTTCACTGTAATTCCACTTCCCTCTAACATCCCCTGCCACCATGATAAAATAACACTATGGTCTATTCTAATTTATTGGTAGTTTTTAATTACAGAATGATGTGTGTCAGCAACCGAGCAATGGGCATCAGCTCAAAGGAGACACTTTTTTTACTTCTATTAATGCAATGCCAATGACAGCTTCTCCATAAATAACACAAAGTGCAAAGGAACAAAAGTATAATTCAAAATCTAATCAAGGACTGCTGGGGGCCTCACAGATTTTGCATCATTTCATTTCAGAAACCGAAAAAAAAAGGAGAAATGCTTTTTGAACTCACACACCTTGATGTGCTTGACAGTAAACACCACAGGATCAGCCAGGTAAACCTTATTGCTGAACTCTTTATTTATTGCTGCCGTGATGACAGGGGAGTTGACAATGACAGAGTGATTGGTCGACATCGCTTCTGTTCCCAACTTCATGCTGGCATTCTCCGTGGAGAGATAGGTGCCCAGGTTGTTGTACAGCACAAAAGCCACCCTGATCTCACCTAGAAGAGAGGTAACAGGTTAGATAGCCAGGCTGAGTCACTGGGGTGGCTTTTTGTCTTTTTAGATTGCAAATCTTTTCTCTTAACCAACTTCAAAACTGCTCTGAGAAAATGTGAAAGGACCAGGATGTGGCATATGAAAACCCACCTCTTGCCAATTCCAGTGAGCACCAAGAGGTGCAACAAGCAGTCCTTGGATAAGAAGGGCAGAGCTCCTTCTTCCAAAAGAAACTTTCATAAGCAAACAGATGAGCAGAAGACAGACAGGGAAGGTGGGCTTATTTTTGGCAGTAGGTATAACTGGCTGCAGAAAAAAAGAGGCCAGGTGGTACATTTCCCACCTGACATCACTTTATTCTCCTGGATATACCCAGGAAACATGTTTCAAGCTGACATGTTGCACAGATGCAGTATAAAACTATAATTTAGTCTGGTAATAAATTAAGACTATCTCAGGATAGGGACGAATCTGGAAGAAGAAATCAAAACTTTTCCAACAGAATTCCAATCTCACATGACAGGTAAAACAAAATTTCAGAAATTTCATTTATTTAATTTAATTTCAAAAATACATTTATTCTCTTAATTTGCCAATTAGATAATCAGAAAAACACCATTAGAGAGCCTGCAGAAATCTGAGTCTACCAGCCAACTGTTTTTAACTGAAACCATCCAGTTTGCCTTCTGTTTTGCACATTATTTCACAGCCTATAATTAAGAATGGAATGTGATTAGTTCGCCTTCATATGTATTAGTTGTGGAGAGGTATGTTTTTGTTTCTGTATGAATCACCACAGCATCTCAGAGGCACTGATGACTCCAAAGGTTCCTCCCAGCCTAAATCCTTTTATGATAATTCCATTTGTAGCTCTTTGGTGACCTCTGGGCATGTGTCAAGCTGGTGAAAATTGATGGGGTTCTGCTTTGAACAGAACTCCAGTGATACTGTGTTTCAACATACAAAACTTTCCTTTCATTGCTGCCAACAGATAACAGAGCAAAAGTCCTGCTCTGTTGGAGTTTTGCTACACATCTTGAGTTTTAAACTGTCTCTAAAAGAGATACTTCTCCTCAAATCCTATGTGCAAACAAGACAATGGCAAGACTTTCTTTCTGAACCATCAGACTGAACTTTGTATAAAATTTTTAGAAATTTTAACACATCTGGTCTGGTTGTAATGCTGCCCTATCATTCCATTTTTTTTTTCTCTTTACACAGAGGAGGGTGAAGCACTGGCACAGATTGCCCAGAGAGGCTGGGGATGCCCCATCCCTGGAAGTGTTCAAGGCCAGGTTGGATGGGGTTTGAGCAACTTAATCTAGTGGGAAGTGTCTCTGCTCATGGCAAGGGGGTTGGAACCAGATGATCTTAAAGGTCTCTTTCAACCCAAGCCATTCTACGATTCTGTGTTTTGGCTGCAGTGACCAAAGCCCATATATGAGTGTTATATGCACACAGATTAAATTTTAAAGGAACTCAGAAACAGGACCATGTTGGGCCCACCAGCAGAAGCCTAAGAGTTTAAAGCTGATCTACATTGAGGCTGTAGAGATCAAAATGTGTCCGCTCAAACTCCTGATCTGGAAATAAATGGCTTGGCAGGATGAAGACTGCTCACATATAACATCATCTAAAATTTATGCTGTATCAGGAGGTTCATAAGACACAGAAAGGCACTAAAGATTTAGATTCATAACAGTTAATCAACCTTTTCTGCCATGTTGGCTCATTATTAATATTTGCAACTATTGTTTCTTCCCTGTACTTTTTCAGATATTTGTATGGTGCCCTGCTGTGAAGCAGTTTACTCAAATGAGCCTCTTATCCCATCTGAAGCCTCCTACTGCAGAAATCAGCACTTAAAAGCACTTCTCTGGATTCAGCACTGTGCCCCAGAAGCCCCATAATTTAAGGATCTGATGCATTTTTACCATCACAAAATACTTTTGACGGCTGTGAATCACTTAGCAATATAATACATTCTCAATCAGCCAACGCAGCTTGCAGTCAAGGGCATGAGCAAATGACACCACTGTTAATTTAAATATTAACACAGCAATTAATACTTTACTTATAATGGTTAAACACAAAACAATGCCTAAAGCATGACTGCCTCATGAGGCTGGTGTGGCCTGAGGTGCCAGACCTACCATTTCGACCATTTTGCTTCAAGGTATTTGCTGACAGCTGAATGGCGCTTCCATGGCCCATGTTCTGGGGAAACTTCAGATCTTCCAGATTCCCATCTGTGCTTAGTCTCGCAACTTCCAGCTCTGTGTGCAAGAGAGACAGACAGTAAGAAAAAAATCTCCGCTGAAATAATCTTCAGCATGGTATTTCAAAGCTACAAAATGGTGTTCCAGACCAGCTGAGAGAAGGGGAATTAACTTTACAATGCTGCATGCTAGAATGTGTTTGGGCTCCTATTTCTTTTTAAATCTTTGCCCTGAAGAAGTTTAAAATTTAATTAAAAAAAAGAAGCGCGCAAATAAATTCTACTCTCTGTGGAAGACAAAAGACAACTAGTTCTTGTAAACAAGAACCTCAGGATATTAAGGACAACAGTTAAAATGAAAATCTGAGAATACTAGTTCTTTGCCACTGGCGATTGGTACTTTCTGTAAATGTTATCAGTGCTCAGGATCTGTATTCATAGAAATAGAAAGAAGAGTTGTTCTCATTTTACATATGCACAGTGGGAGTGCTGGTGCTTTCCATCATGCTTGTTTTTTAATTAAAATCAACAATCAGCTGAATAAAGAGACAAATTTGTATGAAATGAAATACAATTGCCTTACGATGAACAATCCCCCTGTGAAGCTCTGCTCTCGTTGCTCTAGCACAGATTATACCCTCAAAGCCGGGAGTAATAAAGGCAGGTCAGGAGCTCATTTTCCATGGGATTTCAAGGGTAGAGAGCTGCCTTATTCCTTTAGGCTCTTTTGGAAAGACTTTTAAGTCCTTCAGACAAAGGCCCAAGACATATCTAACAAATCACTCTCCAATTAATCTAGGGACCAAGACCAAAGCCGGGCTTCACAGCCTTTACTCTTTCACTGGCCGCTCTCGGTATGGATGGGATTTGCCCCTTACGGATGTTGTCAGTGTTCTCCCGGACGATGTCTGTCTTCAGCAGGTTGTCAGCCAGCACGAAGGCACTGTCCTCCACCGTGTCCAGCAGCTTGGTGGCCGCGCGCTGCTGCTCGCTCGCATTCAGGTCCCTCCACGCGTTCAGAGCCTGGGGCTGCAGGAGGTTGTTCACCGTCTCCACCATGGCCTGCAAGGTGGAGGGATGAAGTGAGAAAAGGCTCCAGCAAACCTAAAGCACCACCAGACCTCTGACATATGCTTAGTCCCATTCTCCACACACATCAGTTTACAGGGGGATGACAGCATCTCCTTCCCCCACCCATTAGGGCAGCCTGCAATGGAGGAGGACAACTTCTCTACCATCAGATGGGACAAGGAGGAAATACTGATGTTACTGCAAGTGCAGGCTGGGAATGGTGCTTTTCTGCTTCCATAATCATCAGCTCTGGGCTTGGAAAAAGGAGGAATCAGGGCAGGTGGGGAAGGACGGGTAGGAGGAAGATGACAGTTAAGGAAACATGAAGGAAAAACCCATTGCAGCACCAGAACTCAAGAGTAGGGCTGGGGCACTCAAGGAAGGTGTTTGGTATCTGCAAAGGCTAGGCTCCCTAAAGTATTTCCCACCACATAACCTCTGGCAGGCAGCCATGAAGACACAGAGATAGCTGAGTTATACCACTTCATCCAGAGCAGCAGAAGCAGGTGCCCGTAGAGATTTAGATAAGACGCTACATTTCAAATCACTGCATTCAGGAAGGAGTCAGCCCTGCGGAAACTGCTTCAGTCCCTCCTACAGTGCACCTTCTGCCCTGGGCTGCCACACACAAAGAGCTCTCCCATGGATAACTTCCCACAGGTTAATCTGGATGCACACACAGGATCACACAAAGCTGCACTGGTCTCATGACTGCAAAATTACTGCAGTAGAATTTACCCAAACTGAATGCTTTCCTCAGCCTAAGTCCTCTGCTTCGTTACTAACCAGAGCTGACTCAACCACTTTTCAGTGAACATTTTTTAATGAGACCAGCTGTACCAGTTGATAGAACTGATTGTGCAGAGGAAAAGGATAAAATAAGCTACTTTGATAATGCTTTCTTCAGCTGGTTAGGGTCTAGTCACCAGGCAGGCCTACCCCACAGAGAAACACCTCCACTGCCAGCTAAGGCTGACTGCAGAAACCAACCTCCCATTCAAGATGAAATTGCTGTTCGTAATAATTTTCTGTATGCTGAACACAGAGGCACCAAACCCACACCTTTGCTCTGCAAGCTGATGACAGTCCCATGGGACTTCAACGTTTTCCAAGCCTAAAGTGTACCCCATGGGCTCACTGTCATGGGAATACTTCAGTATTTATTCCTGACACTGCTGCTAAACCCATGGGTGGAAAGAAGCTGTGGCACAGCCCATTCTCCAGCAGAGCCCTCAGGAGGAGCACTACAATGGCAACACTTGGCACAGAGAATCCTGACTCACTCACCAGTCATGGTCAGGTGCAAATGAGCAATGGGACGATACGATTACATCAAACTAGAATTTATTGCTATATCCACATGACCTTAAAGAGAATTTCAATTACCGAAAGGCTTGAGGAGAAAAAAGGCAGCTAGAACTGCCACTGTTGGTGCTTTTAATCCCAGCAAAGATACCTTCCTTGAATATGGAAGGTTTCTCACACCATCAGGTTTCCTGTTGGGAGACTGCATCATAATTGGGCTCCTCTGACAGCACAAAGCTCCTACTTTCACAGTTACATTTATTCATGGTCAATTAACTGATTTGTTCTTATGCCAAAGCTCTCCTATACCATAAACAGAATGCCTCGCTCATTTGGTCTTAAGTGGAACTTGATAAGCATAAAGCAATTTTTTAACTGATTATTAAAATGATTTTCCTAAATAGTTTCAAAATTATCTTAACACATCTGCTATGCACTTGCAACAAGCTGGTTAAAATTAGTAGTCAAGAAGAAACAGAAAAATCCATAGCATTTAAATCTAATATTTTTTCTGTGTTTTAGAATTTGGAAGCCTGATCTCTGCAGCTTTTAATAAAATTCTGTAGTATCCTTTGGTAGCTTATCTCTTCACAGGCAAAAAAATAGGCGGTGTTCTTCTCCAGCGACCAAAAAGCTTGATTATTTTGTGGTGCAGCTTCTACGCACCATGGTGTAAAGACCTTTTATGCCTGGAAAGCAGAAAATGAGGACTTTTCTCCCCTTTCAATGTTATCACACAATTTGCCTTACCTTCATTTAGCTCAGCTCTTACCTCTGTCTTAAATTCTCTGCTAAAACAACATCCTGCATACTTTTGTCAATATCTGAATGGTGGAAAAGTCTTTGCAGCAGATCCAGCTCCTGCCTCTGGACAGAAAGGTAATGTCTATTCATCAGAATATGAAACAGATGCTGAAATATTTGCATTACAGTGAAACATCTGCTGCAAAGACTTTACCCCAGAAAAAAATATTTTATCTAATGCATTACTTTTTTTTTTGGTTTTAGATGTGCACATACATGTGCATGCAAGTTTGAGAGAGAACACCAATTAAGCCTAATGCACTGCTTCCTGCACCATGTGCACTCCCCATCCAATGCTGAGCATCCATCCTCTTGAAGTGACTAACCTGAAACCAGCCACTTCACATCACTTTGGGTCTGGGGTCAAACACAAAAGCGCCAGGAAGATTTCCAAGGACTTTGGGTCACGTCCTTACCACGTATCTGAACAAAGCTGGTAGACTGTCTTTGTTGGCATTACATCCGAGATTAATTTAGTCCCTAGCTTTTCCCAGAGGGTCATTCCCCTCACCTGTCTCAGTGCATTAATCAAGTGCTCCCCACATTATATTTCTGAGTGCAGCACTTCATTATGGCCGAGTGCTGTGGGCTGAAGCCAAGGAGATGAGGTGCTAATGAAATGTTTGCATTTTGGACAGGAGCTGAGGTAGGTGTTTAAATGAAACAAAACAGCTGTTATAGCAACAGTGCCTTGTGAGAGAGAGATGCCAACTGGGAAAAGTTGGGCAGGGGAGTGGGAGTTGTGGGAAAGCAGGCACACGTGACAAGGATAGGCCTGTGTCTTTACATTTAAGCTGAGCCTTTGTGATTTACGTGGGTTTGGCACCTGGTCCAATGACTTTGTGGTCTGATCAAGCTCCAGCATAGAAGAAATAGCTGTGCCAAACCTCCAGGAAAACCTCTCAGTGACCAGCTGGAGGAGGTTAAGCCCCGAGAGAGAACCTTCAAAATGCAGAAGGTATGGGATAGGTGTGCTTGGGAGTTGATGGTTTGATAGGTTTTTGGCTGAGATCCCTGGGGATCCTGATAAAAGTGGAGACTTTCAGAGGGAGATAGGAAAGCTCTGACCTAGTTTTATCTCACCCCACTTCTAGCACTTAAGGTGCAGCCAAGTAGGGAGCCCAGATACTCTCTAGTTTATCTCTCCCCACTGGAAGTAGAAGAAACTACCCCAAGGATTATCCCCATTTCACCCAAAACCACATGAGATTAAATCCATCCATAAAGAACCAAACATCTGTTACAGAATGCTGCATGACCTCCATTGAAGATCCTGTCCTTGCTTCCCAAGCTAAAGAACCACATCTCCTGTGGTTTTCTTTTCTTCCTCTGGCTGATCCTTCTTGCAAATGCAACTCAGATGAGCTTCTTGCAAAATAAAAATGTGGGGTTTGGAGCTCAAACATACCTCAACACCATGCACAGCATGGCACCAAACCAATGCTGTGATTGCTTGGACTTAAAGAGTAGACAGCACAAGCACACAGGTGCACCAGGAGAAGGACAAAAGCAACTCAAATTAGATCAAGAGAAAGCTTTCATAAAGCACAGCTTGCTTGTTTGTAGGCTAAGATCAAATGAAGGAAGGAGAGCATGGCAGAAGGGAGCCAAGAGGGCAGACTTTCCATTTTTCTGTGCTGAGATACATAGAACAGCTTTATGCTCTCTGTGATGTCAGGGTATCTATACATGCAAAGCCAAACCCTCTGATTACCAGCCTGTAAAGAGAAACCATCCTGAGTCACAGAATTTTAGACACAGTGGACCTTTCATGTCCCCAGCAGTGACTGCAACTGGACATCGAGAGAAGAGCAAGACCGTGCTGAGCACAAAAGACAAATCCCATGATGGTGATGCCTTTCATTATGTGGTTATAGAGAACCACAGATTGTATGTTCAATGCAAATAAATGTTAATATATTGCAGATGGAAGTTTTTCCCAAATAAGGACATGTGCTCATGGTTTCTTGGTTCTATCCTGAGGTTACAAAGAAGAATCAAAATGTAAACCTTCCTTCTTAGACACTTACAAATTGGTATAAAAGATGCATTGTAAAAAGGAAATTAATTAGAAGCCTTACAGTAATTATGCATTACTAAAAGGCCAGTTGTACATATCCCATTGATTTCCTTTGTGACAGCTGCTACATTTCATTAAACTGAATTTTGCTTATTCATTTATTCTCTTCTCTCTTCTCTTCTCTTCTCTTCTCTTCTCTTCTCTTCTCTTCTCTTCTCTTCTCTTCTCTTCTCTTCTCTTCTCTTCGAAACATCTGGTGAGAGTACCTGGCTATGTGGCACACAGTTAAAACCTAGGAGGTTTGAACTCTGTATATATCCAGTGATACCATATCTAATTTGCTCTCACTGTACCAACATCCAAGACACCACTCTTTGATTAAAAACAATTTTGCAACGTAAAATCTCTCTTTAACTGGGACTCAACACTGAAAATCACTAGGAGATGTTAGAGGTACTCAGCTCATTGTCAAATTTGGCACCGGACTGCAGTGTGCTATGGTGCTTAAGCACAGCAGCCCTAACCTTAGAAAACCAGCAGCTTTCCTAGAGTTATGATCTCTTTAAACCTTTATTGTTCATTTTGGCCTCTTGCTGAGCAGCTGATGGAAGATCAAAAATCTCAACAAACCTACAGCTGGAGAAAATACTGCTTTATGGCGAGTGAATACCAACAGGTCCTACAGGGAATACTGGTTGACTCCTTCTGTTGAGTAATTTTCAAATATGCAGTTTGTCCTTCCTTACAAAGGAGCATCTCCTTAAGAAGATGAAACTTACATAAAGGACTGGCCTCCTATAGCAGCTTTGTGAGAATAAGGACAGTGGCAGAGGGCAATAAAGTACCACTTTTGTAATGACATCTCTAATTAAAACATCTGAATTTTCTAACTTGCAAAGCCCTGTCTCATACTGCTGACACTTCCTTGATCTCACAGGAATATCTCATGCAGTGCACTGTCAAGAGTTAGGATATAAGGAGCTACAGCCACGCGGCTTTGCATAGGCAGGCTAAAATCATGGCTGGTGCATGAAGCAAGCAGCACTTTGGTACCCCTGTGCCAAAGGTGTTTGCCAGCACAGAATCACATAAAGAGACTTGCTCAACCTTCCTGAGAACAGCAGTACTCAACCTGCTGAGTGCAATCACACAGGCACAGCCTCCGGCCATACTTAAGGCCTGAGTTTCTGGTCCTGCCTGAGGTCTCCGCACAGAGCACCAAAACAAATGAGTTGTTTTTATCTGAAAAATGCAAACATATAATTCACCCACTTTTTATAACAGCTTGAGGTTTTATGGCAAACCAGCAGAGAAAAAAAGCACAAAACTCCTTTCAGGCCCACACTTCACAGTGCAAATGAAAAACCCATCAGAGAGCAGATGCACTGAAATGTTGATATGGTACAATGATCACAATGTTATGCTCTTTTTTCCTTTCTTCTGACTGGAAAGCAGTGGTACTCGAAAAAAGCTTACTTGTCTCCTTGGTCAAGAATAGTTGGCTTTGCTCTGTATTCGTATTAAACACCCAGTGCTAAAACAAACCCTTTCCTCAAACTATCAATATTTGCAAGCCTCCAAACTAATTGAGTTAAAGACACAATCAATGCCATTGATGACTAATTCTGCCAGCAAGTTCTGCTGGAAGTTGTTTGATTCTTGCCTCTGGCCAGAAGAAGCACCAGTACAAGAGAAACTCCCATTAACTCCAAATGTACCTGGTACAGTAGGAGGAGAGGACCAGCATGAAAGTATGGATGTGGGAACACAAATACTTCTGGAAAGGTTATTGCATTGAAAGGGACCACTTGAGGAAATGACATGTATTTTTGGAGTGGCAAATGAACAGCACCTCAATCCCACTACACAGGGGTCATCAATCAAATGATTACACTCACCCGCTGTGTGGGATTTCAGGACAAAAAGAGATGCACATGTCATTTCTTCAGCCTCCTAAACAAGGAAAATGTCATTTGGCTACATGATGGCTTTAAATCTTCTTAGCTGAAAAGTGCCTTCAAATCTGTCTGACAAGGCTCTTCACTCTTGGATGATTTTTTCCCTTGCCATTTATTCTTTTAATTCAAAATCAAAATTTGTCTCTGGTCAAAGCATCAGTAAGGACAATGGAGACAATTTCTTCTTCTGGGGAAGCCCAGCAACTGTCTAATGTTTTTTTTAAAAGCAACATGGTCATCACAAAACTGTTGTAACATTCAATGGAATGGACAAACATATTTAGACTGAAAGGAGCTCAGCCACAGTGAGTGCTTGAAAAGAAATAAATCATTAGAATATCTACCGCTAATCTTTGCTTCTGCCTTCAAAACTAAGCCAGAAGCACTAGCCTACATCTGGTACCAGAGTAGTGATTGGCAACAGATGGTATCAGTTTTGGTGAACTGAGACAAAGCCTAGTACTCATGGCAAAGGCAAGAAGAGAACTTCCCATGACCATGCAGAGGAATTTCTAAAATTGCTCCACAGATCGAGAACAAAGGCTCCCAAGAGAGAGCATGCAACCTTCAACTATACAGAAAATGTTTATTCTGTGGCTACAGGAACCGTACTGACTCAGAAATGGCCTGAATTCCAGCAGTGCTGAGAACTCACTGTAGTGAGAAGAAAGGCACTGACCTTTATTAAAATTAGGCCATCTACAAAACACTTAACTATGGAATTAATGGTCTTTTACTAGGTATGCAAGGTTTGCAATCTCGGCCTTGAACTACCAATAATCTCCTAATGGGAGCATGCAAAAAATAATAGGCGATATGAGAAACAGAACAAGGTTACAAATTACAGGTTATGGTTTTGCTTTACTTACTATACGAGGAAGAATATTTTAAGGTCAGAAGGCATCCGTAGAACTGACATAAAAGGAATTGATTGGGAAGAAGGAAATAACATACGATCTATTTCATCTAATGAGATCTTCCCCGCAGAATAAGCTGAGAACTGCATTTATGAATCATCTGTATTTGCTGCCCTACTGTTTGGGATTTGAAACCATACAGGCAACTGCTAGAGTAATTACACTAGGAAAACAAGCAAGGCTGTACCAAGAAAGGAAAATGCCTCTGACAGGATATCCACAGCCTTCAAGAAAACTCCTGGGGAGTCTGTGAGACGCATCCTTTCCTCCAGTGGTTCAAATCAAAGGGACATCTCCCACCGCTCCCCATGGCAATTTACATTCAGACTTATTACCAGTGACACCAGATACCAGGAGTGACTCAGACTCAAGCAGAGAGTAAGCACAGAGCAACATAAAAAACACTAGAATTTTTTTTTTCTCAGTTTTGCCATGTGAGAACGTAACCGTCAGTGTAGCTGGGTTGTAGGTGGATGAACGTGGGGTCACCTTCCTTTTTAACATTTATGCAATGAATTTTGGAGTCTGGTCACAAAACCAAGGCTGCTGCTTTGATCCTCCTCTCCCTTGACAACAGGCTCACTGCAGCAGAAACATGCAGGATGAGGATTTCTAGCTTCACTCTTGCTGACACAAATCAAGTGCAGGTTTCTCCAGCTGTGAAGTATATTAAGTTCACAGAGTTTTAACAAAGGACTACCAGATCACTGAACCTCACTGCGAGTCACACTTCTTTCAGATGTCCTTTTAATTATATTAAATGAAAGTTTTAGGCACTTTGATGCTGATGGGCAAACATCTCGATCTCTTGAAAAAGTAGCTAAAAGTACTCCCTGTAGCTATAGTTAATATACAACATTGTATGCTTACTGCTAGCCAATTTATTCCAGCCACTTTAACAACGATACCTCGCCTGACAGGCTGTGCAGGATAGCATCAGGAGTCAAGCAATGCACAAATCATCAGAGAACTCTCAGAGTTGTTTGACACACACTGCAGAACTCTTTGTCATACAGCCAATTAAGTGACCAAACAAGGAACTTGAAAACCTTCATTAATTTGCCTCTTTTTTATATAAATGGAGGTTAGAGTCTTTCTTGTCACAGGGGCAACAAGAACACAACCAACATGGCATAATTCAATTTGTGCTCCCTCTCAGAGCTGCAAGTTTCTGTCGTTTAGTCTTCGTGGAAGCTGAGACCAACCATGCAAGCAAGAGAGAAGTAGGACAAACAGAATTAATCCACTTTAAATAGTACTGGCTAAGTCCCAGATGCACCTTTTATCTGATGAGAACTACTAGGTTAGCAAAGAAAAAAAAAAAGTCTCTTCTGCTCAGGTCTAAACTTAATGCCTTGAATCCTCTGAGGAAAGCCTTCCAATTTTTGCTTAGTGCAGCAATTCAAACAGCCCATGTTTCAAACAAGAAGCGTTCAGAAAACTTCCAGAAGAGCCAGAAGGACAACTCTGCAACCTCCTGCCACTGTCTGCTACCGGGAGCCTGCCATCCTCCCAGCACCAGCTTCATGTGTGGCTCTGATGACACCTGCACCCAGAAGCTCTTGTAATTATCAAGGGGCAGGTGGCACCTCCATCATCTTTGCCATTTGCTACCCAGATCAGTGCAGAGCTACAAAAGAGGGCAAGCTGACTTACAGGGCAGCTCAGAGGACGGCAGGAACCAAGAGCAGCAAACTCCATTAGACGAGGAAGATACTGAAAAAGAAACCCTCTGCTGCCTCCTTCCACCCTTTCCACAAAGCTGCCATTCACACTATCTGCCGTATCCACCAGCCTCTGGCCTTAAAACCACTCATACTGACTTTATAAAATAAACCAAAAGATTGGGAACCACGTGAAGTTTCTGTCTTCCAAGATCCTCATCCCGAAAGCAGCATGCAATCTCACATGGGAAGAGGCCTCCGGTTTGGCACCGAAGGGAAATTCATTGGCCTCCTGAAGCCCCAAAGCTGCAACCCACAAATCCAGGTGAAGCAAGCAGGTGAGCTCAGACTTTGCAATCAGATGCATGAACATGATAAAGAGACTGAAAGCACAGGTGTGGTATGAGCCTTTAATAAAACCTGTGTTTCCAGCTACTAAATCAGCAAAATTCTCTAATTTTTTCCCCATGTTTAAGTTTTCTGTTTTAATACAGCCTCACTTACTACATTATGTGAGTACTTAGCCATTTTTTTTTCTCCTTTTACTACCCTACCTCTGTTCCTAGAGGACAGAAGAATTGCATCCATGGCATTTTATTTTGGGAGCTGAGAAATACCGAACACATGACACTTGCTGAGGGGCATAGAAGAAATCTGTGACACCAAACCCAGTTTCACAATCCCCAAAAGGCAAATGATTTCTGTTTTCTACAACTCCAGTGCTTCAGTTTAAGGACAACAACTTTAGGAAAATGAACAGACATAAATTCTGAAAACATGGAAGAAAATTTATACCAGCTTATATCACAGACCAGCCACCAAACCAAACTATGCAAATCAAATGCGTCACCCATTGTGACTCATTCTCCCACACGATGACTTTTCCATCCCCTTCCCAAAATAGAGTGCAAGAACTTCAGAAAGGTGAGCAGAGGAGATGTGGATCTCTGCTCTCTAGAAGGCCACCCTCTTTGCCAACGGAGCACCTTGCTGAGGCCACTCTGCCACCTTTTTATACACCTTGGTCAGCTCAGTCTCAGCTGACTATTAATTAGTATCACAAATTAAAACCCACTTAGCGGTTTCTTAGCTATCACCACGACTGAAAAATCTTCCAGCAACTGTCCAGTCATTGTATTAATATGTATTCATCATGCCACCTGCCGGGTTGGTTCTTGCTGGATTTTTGAGACAAAAAAAGATCATTTACCACATGTGAAACTAAAGAAGCAGCATTTGTAACCTCTGCCTCCAGTCAATAAAATCCCTGAGCTTTTAACTCAACAAATACTGTGAAAGTGAACAAATTAAATCCATGTTTGTTTTAAAGGTACCCAAAGAGATGAGGTGATAATCTGATAATGCATTCCCAGTTTTATGTTTGAATAACTTGCAAAATTTCTCCATCTACTTTGCATATTTATTTATAGTAATTTATTTTGGGCTTAAGAGGACTTTACACACCAATTGCTGCAAGGGCTCTGTCCTGGCTACTTAAATTGGTTAGCCCAAAGAAAACAGTACGATCGATTTTAGCAATTATTATCTTCTCAGGTCACGGTCCTCCTTCCAAAAAAAT
Organism: Hypocryptadius cinnamomeus; assembly: GCA_013400635.1. NCBI lineage: Eukaryota > Metazoa > Chordata > Aves > Passeriformes > Zosteropidae > Hypocryptadius > Hypocryptadius cinnamomeus. Next base: position 26,560 of record VYZP01030546.1, on the reverse strand, counting down.
ATGTTTCCTCAATGGCACTTTTGATATTCACAGTGCCTGGACATCTCTCGCATAAACTTCATACTGCACCTTCCTTTGTCTAGGGAGCACAGAATGGAAGGTATACACTTCCAGCCCTCTGAGCCAAATTCAGCCAGGGATGCTCTTGACAATAATGGGATCAGCATGAGGAGATCATGCCAGCAAAGCTGAACACTCTATTTCTCTACCATCAACATCACATGTTCCAGTGACTTCCCACGTTCCATTGACTTTTCAAAGCCCAGGGGGTCACCACTTAAGATTTGTTGAAAAAATCTCTGCTAAATTCCTTCAGCCAGCCCAGACGTTTCCTAGTAAAGGATGAGTAGCCTGTAACAGGACTATCTGCAGTCACATCAAATTGCTATTACAGACAACCTCTCCCTCACTAGATTTTTTGATGACTTTAGCCACACAATTTTCCACATGGAAGCTTACTCTATGAAAATATGTCGAGATACGTTACTTTACCTCCATATAGTACAAAGCAGAGCTGGAAAGGTTCAATTAGGTCATCTAATTCATTCTTCAAGCCCTCTTTTACAGGACTGTCCTCTTCAATATATATACCAGATTTGTCCATACCCATACTTAAGAGCTCAAGCAATGAGCTTTCATCAGTTTTTATCTACTGAAGAAGTAGATGCATGATTAATGCTTAAACATGCAAGCAACCTTTTCAAGTGAAGGGAAAGGAGTCCTTGAAACTAAGGGCAAGCTGAAGTTTTTGCAGAGTATTCAGGCTTTATTCTATCAAGGCCAAGCTTTCTGTAGGGTGTATTAAACTCACCAATCCTACTGTTTGAAAAAAGACAGAAGAGCAGGAGTGTGCATCAACTCCGTGGAGAATGCCTGTGCAGCCAGGGGAAAGGACACCTATGGATCAGGTAGCACCCAATGTCCCCAACAGGATCATGCAGCCCAGAATCAAAGAAGTCTCACCACATTTCCAGTGGAACCAGTACATAAGGTAGCTAGCTTGGGAGTGAGCACTGCACTGCAAACTTCCTTAATTCCTTCAAATGCCTGCTAGTTGCTTTCTCTGGGATCCCAGACAAGGGATGTGTAACTCCATAACTCATCTTAATCCACTAATGTATATGGAAGGGAACAAGTGACTTTATCTCGTGACATTTTCGAAAGGGAAGACAGCCTACCAGCACAGAGGGGTACTGTTTTATTTCTAACAACCTAGAAATCCAGACCATCTAATCCCATTTGCTAAATGAAATTTGTGCTCACAAAATAAAGTCAGTACAGACTGTAGGAAGTGAAATTTTGCAAGAAAACGCAGGTACAGACAGCCCCCTCCAGAAACATAGAATTCATTTATGCACGTTTCACATATGCATATAAATAATGATCAACCATCCATAAGAACAATATCAACATTCACAAGCACAAGACAGAGATTAGAAGGCAAAACATTCACATCTCTTAGAGCAGCATTAACTGACCTACAGTATACAAACACATTTATATAAAAAACTACTGGAGCAAATGCTATAAGGCAAGGTGACAGGATTAATAAGATAGCCCGAGGTCCCACTCCTGAAAAGCCCACAAGTGTGATCTTTCCAGAATGCTGGGGCTTGACTTTGCTCACATCAAACACTACATAAGCCTATGAAAGTCAGGCCAGACCTGGGTGAACTTTATGGGATGTTATGTTCATCACCCTATGCATTGTTTGCTGCACTCTCCTCCTTCCAACATCTCTCTGTGAGACACTCTGCATTTCATTACAATTCCACCTCCTCCCTCATGCCAAGTTCTGCCACTTTGAATTGTTCTGAATTTAGAAGTGTAATAGGGGAAGAAGGAAAACTAAGGAAATGCAGGTGCAGCAGCATGAATGACATGCTGTAAGCAAAATCCAGTTGGTCTGGAGACATCTCTGTGAGCAGCAGTTTTGCATTCTTTACTTGCACATCTCCATACTGTTCTGCTCATTCAGATGGCCAGATGAAACTTGTCACATCTCTCTTGTGGTTTTTTCCACTTTCTGGTTCAGAGATTTTGTCCCAAATTTTTGTCAAGTCTGAGAGAAATGGGGCAGGTCAGTGAGGTAAAAAATGACATTATTATCCTATAACCTTAACCTTAGAACTTGCTGCCACAAAGGTGGTAATAATCAGATTATTCACAGAGACAAGGCCCACTTCACAGTCATTCAGTCAAACAACTGGACACGGGTATTAAAAACACAAGAAATACCTGGACATAGGCCCTGCAAGAGCGCTCCCTTTTCTGAAGCTGAGTCCATAAAGAGAGCAGATTAAAGACAGAATAGAAAAAATAAGTTAGTGACAGAACAAGGGAAAAAAAAAGAAGAAAATGCCTATGAAAAACCCCTCATTTCTCTCTTAAACAGCTCCTGAAAAACCAACCAAACTAAAGGAGTGAGCGTGAGTTAGTCAGCAGTGGAAAACTGGAAGGACTGGCTCCAGAAATGTGGGTTAGTCCTTTTTCAGTGAAGTGAAGCACAGACTAGCAACTTTGCAAGAGCAGCTGTTAGATGGTAGAAGACTCTAAAGTCTACTAGAGATACTCAAGACATGATGTTTTTCTTACAGCTTGGAGATAACACGTGACATTTCCATGTCAAACAAGGTTGAAAAGGATGAGGCTGACGATTACTTGCATAAGAGGAGCGTGGGCTCTGCAGTCAGACAGTGCTGACACCACAGTGAAATATAACCAAGCTTCAGATGAGCAGGACCAACCCCAGTGAGCAAGACTTGTGCAGGACTGCATCCTGATACAGCCTGGACCTGTATAGACCCATCCTGACAGACCTGGGGCTTGGCAGGCAGTCTGCAGCAGTGAGCCGGAATTGGTGAAATCTGCCTCACTGCAATGAAAGCTCAGAAAACCAGGCTGTTCAGAGCCACTGGCTTGGCTGGGTTTGTTTTTGCTGATGTGCCTGGTTGGAAATTGCACATCAACAGAGATTCAGGACAACTTGTGCTCTCAACACACAGCAGTGCCATCCCATTAGCACAGCTGAGAGCCAAATTTGTCCTCGAGAGTTTTGAGGCTCTGAAATAAACAAAATACACCCAGGTATCATGCAATGCCTAATTTCAATTTCTAATTCATCGATTTGGAGCAGTAGAAATCTTCCTCTGGGTAAATCTGGCCAGTACGAAGACTTCACAGAAACAAATGGACATCAAAGAAAGCCTTACTGAAAATTACAGAGCTATCCACTCAGGGTTCTTCCTAGTCTGAAATGGAACAATTATCACCTTAATTAAGTCTGATCCAGTGGAAAGCATAAAGCTTTTAGTAACAGAAAAGTGGTTCCTGAAAGATGATGGCTTTTAAAAATTCTGATTATGCCAGTTTATTTCAATTTGTTGTACATCAGCTTGTAAAAAAACCCACCAGTACAAAATAGCACAGGTGATTACTTTTAGATCCCCAGCACATTTCCTTTAATGATTAAAAGGATATTTAATAGCTAGTGCTTACTTTATTTCTTCTTTCTGACTAAATAGCACTAAACAACATTCTTTGCAAATTACTTTTTTCCTTTTTTTTTTTAAATACTCTTGATCAGTGAAGGGGAAAATGGAACAGTAACTCTGCTGCCTTTTGTTTGCCCAATACTACTTCCAAGTTGAATTCATGCATTCTTAAATGAACACAGAGCAGTTGCTCTTCTAAAGAATTAAGTGGGGAATGAGAGCAAGTAAATTACTGAGGCTGTCATTTGGATCACTGAGTCGCATCGCTGTTTTGCAGGACTTCACGTGGTCCAGAATTTTAATGTGGAATGCAATTGATTTGTATGTGTTGCTTGTGCAAAGCTCATGGCAGGGGGAAGAAACCTGCAGTGGGGACCCCAGAAGTGACAGCTGAGCCGAGGAGCTCTGCCTTGCCCAGTCTTCCCCTCCCCTCAGTAACTCATTCCTGCCTCCATGATACAACCCCATTTCATGTAACTGAAACAAATATCATAAGGTGAGATAAAAACAAAGATGAAAAATATGTGCTCGCAAAGATGAATTGACAAAATGTGGGGTGTGGCTGGGACGCACCCAGAAGAACAAGCAGACTACAACCATGAAACCCGTTAGTAAGTGACATTAATTACTGGTTTTACTTCATATTGTCAGACATCACCATCATTTCAACAAAGAACCATGGTATGATTATAACAAATAATGTTATGCTGATGTAACAGTTAATACAATTATCACCAATGTTGTTACAAAATGGCTGGAAGCAGCAATAATTAAAAGCATCAGGATAACCCAATTCACAGCACATGCAAAGCACATGAGATGCAGGAGTTCAGCTCCCATGCAACTGAAATCTCAAACAATCCTGAAGCCCTTTGCATTTAAAATAGCATCAGTCTACAATAACAATTTACAAGAAAAAAAACCACGTTACATCTCTGAAAAGCATTTTTCTTCATAAAACACCTAAGAAATTTCAGGTTTAGCTGTGATTACTTATTCCTCATATAATTTGGGGACCAAGTTCTGTTCATGCTTACATGAATGCCAGAACTGTCAGAGTCTGATATGCATCTGAGAACAAAATTCTGTGTCTTCTTTTAACTGGGTGGCCAATATAACCATGTGCTCATAGACACCAGGGTTCAGCTGCTCTTTGTCCTGACAACCAGGCCCACACAATTCACTGTCAGAACCCTAGGTAAATCCTATCCCACGTGTTTACATGAGATTCAGTGATGAAGAGGGCTTTTCACTAAGGAAACCTTCAGCTTTAAATACATTCTTATAGAGTCCATAGCTCATGTTTCCTCCCACAACTGGAAACTCCTGGCATCTTTAGTGCTATGTAGCAATTCCACTTATTTCTGGAAATGACAAAAGGACTAATAACTCTTCTTGAACTGTGGGCACAGAAACCACACTGTTGCGATGCAGTTAAGGTGCTTCTGGGGCTAAGTGACAGGCTATCACTAAAAAGTCCCCGTCGCTCTCACCTTATTTAAGCTGCGCGCGGCACTGTCCTTCCCGCCGGGAGTCAGGTTCCGGAGCTGCACGTCCAGCAGGTTGACGAGCTGGACCATGGCGGACACGGAGTAGGCGATGTCCCCGGCGTACAGGTGGTTCCTGGTGTGCTCCGCCAGCTCCCGCGCGATGTTGGCAGCCATCTCCCCCGACCTCATCTGCGGAGGAGAAAGCAGAGGGAAAGGTTGTCCCCAGCTGCCAGTGACATGTCACTCCAGTGCCTTCCAACCTCACATCGTTAACCAGCTCAGCTCCCCTCACGAAGGAGAAGAAAAGAGAAGAAGGAGGAGAAGGAGGAAGTAATAGAAGCATTTCCCAAGAAGTCAACCACAACAAGAGTCTTTGTGGTTTGATCATGAATAGTTTTGAGTACGGTTTTTCCAGTCAACCAGAGTGGCTTCAACAATTCCTTCTCACTGGGCACTGTTTTCCATGGGTTTTTCATGCTAAGGAAGGCTTCTATTAGCTTGTCCCATTGGCTTACTGTGCCACTTGAAAAAACAATGCAAGTAGCCTCTCCTATCAAGAAAAAGCAGTTTCTGATTCCAGAATTTTATGAGATGATTTTTACAGCTTCTGCACAGAAGAGTTCCTTGTAAAAGGAGCAAAAATAGATGATGTAACCCAGAGAAACAAGAGCAAAAAGTTCACTATTTCCATCTCATTGTTTTAATAATCAGGAGCTAATTTATCACTTAGCATCACTTGCCACACTGGCCACTGATAATGAGACTAGTGACTCTCAGCACGTGTAAAAACATCTTAACTCTAGAGCAAAAGGCTCAAGCAGAGGTCTACTGGAAGGGAAAAGCCAGCAGGTCAGTTGGCTGAATCTTCTACTGAAAGACTTGTATCAGCTAGTTGAGCCACAAAACTCACAAATAACCTGCAGGGAAATTCACCGTGTAATTATTTGGGAAACTCTCACTTTTTCTCTGTGCTTTTCCCCCTTTCTTGCTCTGCTTTGCTCTCCCTATCTGGTACCCCTTTCCTCTCTGTGCCATGGGGATTTGGGACAGGGCAGCTGGCCTTGTCTCCTTTTCATGAGCAGCCCACTACAAAAATACCACTGCAAGTTGCTGGTCTTTTATTCAACATCTACCAGTCTGTGATCTGGAATGCAAATCCATGTGGAATATGCCTGGGACAAGGAGAAATTACAAAGGATGACAAATAAATGAAGATCCCACTTTTCTATCAGACTCAATGGCAGACTCTGCTGTGCTTTTCATATGAATTTTCAATTGTCTTATCTACCAACAGCTGGAAATCAGATATTTCTCTTGTTCCCTCACTTTCTGGTGCTTATTATAAAAGCAAGATTCTAGGGAAAGATTATAGGCTGAGCTTCTACCTCTCTGTAAATCAATTAGCTGAGTTATAAATGAATAACTTACTTCCATCAATTTGACAGCAAAAGCCAATCTGATTTAATGAAATCTAACTCAAGATGTTCATATGCTCGTCTTCAGGGAATTAACGCATATGATGATACAGAGAAGATAAATAAAGGAGATAATGTGTTGTTCTTCCCATTAGAGCAACGATAAGATATATTCAAAAACTGAATTATTTCTTTCTTGTTACACAGAAGACTAATGCCATAGAAACCAGATCCTATTCTTACAGCTGCCTGCTCTCCTAAGCAGCTGAAGGAAGCCACACATCAGCACAGAGGCTGAATTTTGACCTCTGCTGTCGGCTCTCAGAACTTCAAAGAATGACTGCATCAAATCCCTTTACATAAAGAAATCAATTTCAACATTTTCCTGCAGTTCATTGCTGAAGCTTAGCATGTATCATGACACATTGTTTGTGTAAGCTCTGCAGAAAACTGAGGGAATTCAAGATATTTTTTACAGATACACCACAGTAAAACAAAAAACCCCACTACCCACTATTTGATGTTCACATTTTCCCTTGGACCACACACCTATGCAAACTGGCACGCCCAGAGAAAATGCAGCTCAGCTGCTACAAAGGCAAACACAAGTTTTCTTTCCCTGCAGGCTGCTGCTGTTCCTATCTGTCTGTGAAAGCGATAAAGGCTGGTCACTAATTAACCCTTTTCCTTTTCTCTTGGACTGACCCTAAAAACTGTAAATCTGAGGCATTATACTGTGGCCAAATAAACACCACAAAAAATAGGCAGCAACAGAAGAAACGCCCGAGGAAAAGGCAGACTAAAGCTCAGTCTGTGAGCTCCTGGGACATAGAATATTTATCCAAAGTTATCTTACACACCCAGGTTTCCTGAAAACACATATGGGCCATTCTTCTGGGAAAATGTTTTTTGCTGGCAGGTAATGAAACTACATCCTAGCACTGAGAATTCCACACCTACACACGGTCACACAGAACGTGCAGCTACAAGTCACTACAGCAGTGCTGAGACACTCCTTCCACTCTGGCCGTGTGCATGAGAGGGATGTCTAGAATGATGGCTGTGTGATACACTAATCCTGATTTCCCTAATTCTTTTGAGCTTTTTCCACTGAAACTGAAGAGTCTCCTATGCAGTGCTGTCAAACCCAACTTCTCCTATGAGTACCAAATGCTGGCTGAATATTCCAGGGCTAAGCTAAGTATCTGGTCTCTTATAACAACAGGACTGAACCCTTTTTCTTTTTTTTGGTTAATTCTATGTAATACTCAGCAAAACTTACTGCTACCCAAGAGGATGCATTACTAACTTACTTCCTGTAACTTACTTCCTATAAATTACTTCTCCACATCGTTCTCTTCATTATTACCGCATGAAAGATGAGCTCTTTATGTTATTTCTTCCAAAACATGTAATATGTAATACTCTTTAACCCAAACACTGACATAGTCACATATGAATACAGGAACAACCCCTGGAGGATCTCCATGGCTCAAGCTGATACTGAGAAGCAAGTAAGAAGTAGGGAAAAAATGTGTAAGTATCTGACCTTTCTACTAGTGAGGCTTGAGAACAATAAAGGGAATTAAAAATAACACATCTCTCCCTGATATGAGACTACTTTTTAACATTTTCTACCCTGATTAGAAAAAAATTAAATTTAAAATCTAAATAGGATTCTGGGATAAAAGAAAACATTCTCTTCAAACCAAATTTGAAACCAGATTTTTGGTTTCAGTGGTTTTTTTGGCCTATTTTTTCTTACCTTTTACAAACAGATTAAAATCAGTCTCAGAATGCTAATTTAAAGGAATGAAAGCATGTTTCTTGCCAATAATGCCAACATACAAAACAGTTTTATAGGTCTGCCAAAAAAATTTCTCCCCTCTTCCATTTGGGAAGACAGAATTCAGGCCAGATTTACAAATGACCACTGGCACACCTGAAATCTCTCTAACACCCTGCTAACGTTTTCCAAGTTTGTGACACTATCTTGCACCTTTTTATGAGGGAAAGGACTGTGAAATAATAGTCTTCGGTGAGGACATATTCTCCTGCCTGTTTCATATATGTCAACAAAAAGGAGTTTTGTCTGGAAAGACAAAGAAAGTGTTGCAGCAGTGCTTGCTGTTTCAGCCCTACCTTTCTTAGAAGAAACCCTACTGCAGAAGATGACAGTAGAATAAAAATGAGAGAAATTGCAAAAAGATAAGTATTTAGGGAGGAAAATTCAGAAGAAATAAGAAATATGCTGAGAAGGGAGCAAATGAACTAAAACACCAGTAGTCATAAAGGCAAAAATATTTTCCTGCAGCCTTCTGAAGAGGCAAACTGATATAAAAAATAAAAAGATGGCATGAAAGACTGAACTAGGCTTTTTAAAAACAGTAATGTACAGATGGACTGACCACTGGTCAGCTGGAAAGACCACTAAGTTGATGCTGTTTTCTGGAGGAACAAACATCTGACAGGTTTCACCAGGCACCATTAGCTCCCAGCAGTCAGGTAGCAAGCCTGTAAGAGGGGCTGTGGGCTAAGTTCTGACACTGCAAAGCTTTCATGGCATTTTTCCTTCCCTAGCAGAATTTCAATATACGTGTGTGCATTCACAGGAAAGAGTCAGAGCATATCTACCATCCTTTCCTTTTTTATTTCTGAACCACAGAATCATTTAGGTTGGAAAAAAACCCCTAAAATTACCAAGTCCAACCTATGACCAAACACCAAAATGTCAGCTAGACCATGGCATTGAGTACCACATCCAGCCTTTCCTTAAACACCTCCAGACACAGTGACTCCACCACCTCCTTGGGCAGCCCAATCCAACGCCCAATCACCCTTTCTATGAAGAAATGCCTCCTGATGCAAAAACCTAAACCTCCCCTGGCACAGCTTGCATCCTCTTGTCCTTTTGCCAGCTGCCTGGTAGAAGAGACAATGCTCTCCCTAGAGTACAGCAGACCCAGAGAACACTGAAAAAGTGGCATTGAAACTGTGGTACTCAACCAACTTAACCTGCATTTAATGACCCTTTAATAAGCCAACCTCTGTGGCATCTGCTCCATCCAATTCATGATGGTGCTCTGAAAGCAGACTGCCAAAAGCTACTTGGATGAAGGATTTCATTGTGCTGTCATCAGGGCTGCATCTGTACCTTCAGACCTGGACACGACAACGTGGGGACGTCCTCCACAAAACCTCACTCTCCCTGTAACACACACCCTGGCAGATCTACTAGACCTCAGGGAGGTGCTACGAATCCTAAGGTTCACCTGCTCTTTGGGAGTGCATGATCCAGGCCACTCAGGAGGGCATGGGCGGCACGTGCTTTAGATTTACAGATTGAGGCTTTCTGTGCATTTGTGAAGGGCACAAATTTTTCTGTTCTGCTACAAAAGAGGCCTCCTCTCTCCCAGAGGTTTGAAGCTGAGCATTGCAGTGCCTGTCCTCCCAGGCAGCACCCACAGCTGAAAGCTGCAGCAAGGGAGAGACGTCTTCAGGCAAGTCACATGCTGCGCTATGGATGGCACTGATGAAAGCAAGAGGGTTTGTAAGAAACAAACAGGCTGAGACTGAACGTGTGACCTCATGATCAGGATGATGCAATGTATCCAAAGCTGACCTTTTTGCTTCCTGTTACTGCTTGACACTAGAAATAACCGGGGTAGCAGTGCATAATTCAATCGCACTGGCAAGTTCATTCTCCCGCTCCGTTACGAGGGCATGGTAGGCACCAACAATAAAGTTAAAGTAAATGTCAGGAGGCCAATGAATTGCTGAGGAGAACATTTGTTCTGATCTTCCATCAAGCACAATAACTCTAATGGAAGCTAGGAAACGGCTGTAAAACCTAATACCATGATGCAAGCAGGCAAACACCCAATCTACAGTCTGAGCACAGCAGGAGAAAGAGAAGAAGTAAGTAATCATTCTTACTTCACTACACAGATATGAAAGCAAGCACAGCATTTCCCTACCATCCTTTCTGGTTTGGCTGAAATCCCTCCAGGGGACCCATCACCGTTCTTCCTGAGCAGTTTGGATCCTGCAGATGTCAGATTTTTGGGAGACAAAGCAGATTAGGAATGAAGACACGATGAGCAGGTATGAACCCTGGCTGACAAAGAAGTATTTTTACCCATTTTGTCAGCTGTGCTGCAGCTGCAGTGAGCTGAGTGACCAAGAGAGCTGGAGATGCAGGAGAGCCGAGCTGCAGGGTGTAACCAGCCCTGTCCTCACAGCACAGCTGGTTTACTGCTCCCTCTAGCTGTCCCCACAGCAGAAGGAAGAGAAGCTGGCTTGACTTAGAGGGGGAAGGCTCCTTTTTCATCTTCAGAGAGGTGCTGGAGCAAATCTGCAAGCTTTGGGAAGCATCTCATTCACAGCAGGGATGTTAGAAACCAGTGCTTGATTTATGGATGAATGAATTCTCCATCTTTAAGTGCAGTGAGGATTTTCAAGCCTCTTGCTTGGGTAGGGAAACCAAATGGCTATTGGTTACTTCACATGTAATTTAAAACTGTATTTACTGTAAGGATCCTACTGAATTCTTAAAGGCAGGACATACCCATGTGGAAAAAGATGAGCTGGTGGGGAACAAGACTGACTTGGCTGAACAGAGAGCTTTGGCTAGAATAAGAAAAAAAAAAAAAAAAAAAAAAGGAGAGCTTATGGACTCTGGAGAAAGGACAGGTAACAAAGGAGGACTACAAGCATGTTGCGGGGTTATACAGGAAGAAAATTAGCAGGGCTAAAGCTCAACTAGAACTTTGCCTGTCTGCTGCCATAGAAGACAATAAAAAATGGATATGAGGGAAATGTAGTGACAAAGAATGAGGAAACGGTTGAGGTGGTAGTTAATGCCTTCTTTGGTTCAGTCTTTAACAGCAAGACTAGGGTACCCAGGTTGTCCTCAGAGTACCCAGCACCCAGAGCTGGAAGACAGGGATGGAGAGCAAAAGAAAATCTCCACAATCCAGGAAAAAAACAGTCAGTGACCTGATACACCATTTACACATCCACAGGTCTATGGGGCTGGATGAGATCCACCCAAGGGTATTGAGGGAACTGGGAGAAGAGCTTACTGAGCCACTTCCCATCATTGATCAGCAGCCCTGGCTAACTGGGGGTGTCCTAGTTGACTGGAAGTTGAAAATGTGATGCAATATCATGGAGCAGATCATGCTGAGAGCCCTCACGTGGCATGTGCAGGATCTGGACAGGCTGGATCAATAGGCCAAGGCCAATGGTATGAGGTTCAATAAGGCCAAGTGCAGGTCCTGCCCTTGGGTCACAACAACCCCATGTAGCACTACAGCCTGAGGAAGTGTAACTGGAAAGCTGCCCAGCAGAAAACGAGAGCCAGCTGTGTGCCCAGGTGGCCAAGAAGGCCAGTGGCATCCTGGGCAGTTTCAGAAACAGTGTGGCCAGTAGGACCAGGGCAGGGATTGTCCCCCTGTACTGGGCACTGGTAAGGCCACACCTCAAGTGCTAGGTCCGGTTCTGGGCCCCTCACTACAAGGAGGACATTAAAGTGCTGGAGGAAGTCCAGAGAAGGGCAACAGAGCTGGGGAAAGGTCTTGGAGCACAAGGCTTATGAGGAGCTGCTCAGGCAGCTGAGGCTGTTTAGCCTGGAGAAAAGCAGGCTCGGGGGGACCTTATCCCTCTTTACAACTACTTGAAAGGAGGTTGTAGCAAGGTGAGTGTCAGTCTTGTCTTGGTAAGAAATGACAGGACAAGAAGAAACCACCTGAGGTTGCACCAGGGAAGGTTTATATTGGAAACCTGGAAAAGCTTCTTCATAGAGAGTGGTCAAGCATTGGAACAGACTGCCCAGGGAAGTGGCTGAGTCACTATTCCTGGAGAGATTTAAAAGACGTGTAGACATGGCACGTAGGGATATAGATTAGTGGTGGATGTGGCAGTGCTGGCTGAATGGTTGGACCCAATGACCTTAGAGGTCTTTTTCAATATAAATGTTTCAATGATTGCAACCTCCAACACAAACCCCTAAGCAAGCCTTGCAAAGCTTTCCCCTCAAAAGTCACTCCTGAAAAGTCTTGATGTTTTGTAACAGCTGCCATTGAGGTTGGGTCACATATCCCAAGATCCCAATGAATTCCCATTAATGCAAAAAACTTAGATCCAGGGTCATCTCGTAGATTCCCCAAGTCCTTTCTACCGACTGGTAGGAGGTATTCAATGCTGAACATAATTAAATTCCTTTAAAAAAAAAAAAAATCTAGTCCCAGTTGTAACCTGCTGGGCATTACTGAAAACTTGCCTGTTCAATTTTAGCCTGCTTTGAAAGCACGTAACAAATTAAATGGGGCCCATTTGTTACGCAAATGATAGCTAGGGTTTCAAATAAAATAAGCCTAACCTTGATGGAGATTTCATCAGTGCAGGCTATTATTTCCCTCTGCTAATGGCTAACGGCCTAGTCATCTTCACCAAGCAGCAAGAGGTCTCCCAGCTGCCTGGGTGAATTATGGCTGGAGTAAAGTAATATTAACCCCTCCAGGGTAAGTATGTAGGTCATAAAACAAGAGCTGCACACAGCTGCTAATGCCAGCAAAGGCAGCCTGTGTTCATCAGCTTGCTGGGTGTATGGCAGGAGAGGGACAGAAGGACCACGGGCTTTGCAGTGCTGTGCCATATCACAGCAGCCCCACATTAATTGCTGTTTCCCTTCATGGAGGGCTGGGTATAAGCACAGACGAAGTAAGATAGGTATGACCAGTGCTAGCAATTCACAGATTATTAGGTCTCAGTTTAGGTGGGGGCAGAGAGCAGAATGTTCAAGAGTCTTGTCTGTGGGGTGACCCCATCCCACTGACCAGTGGCTCTTCGGGAGTTCTGTGTCACTGTTGTGCAGCAGCACAGCTCACTTACAACGCCAGGACTTGCTTGCTCTGGCTAAAGGAGTGAATAAATCCCCACAAATTGCTATAATAAAGATTCAGCCCACAGACTCCGTGGCGTAAACACACATCTGGTCTCTGTTTGTAATGAAATCAGCTGAAAGCACCATTGTGCATTAATAACAAAAATGCTCAACATATTGCTACCAAATAAGCTCTGCTTGTCTTGAACTTCTATTGTCACATGTTAATGCACTTTTAACACTGATAAATGATGAAGTGCTAGAAAACATTCATCAAGGGACTTAAGAGTCAAAAGATAAGCATTACTGCAGCATTGTTTTCTATTCCACCAGTTCTTTTATAATTTGGGCATAAGTTAAAAACAGAAAGTCAGAGGCACAAACCAAACATTTCACATTGAGCCTGCCTTTCTTTGGTAAAGATTTCTTAACTATGGGGTTTATCCTGTGCTTGCGTGACATGAAAAAATCCTTGAGGATGCATGAAAGGGCGTTTCCTTTTTCAACAACTCAGTACTTTCCATATGTCCACCCACCTCCTCCTCCCTCTTCTTGCCACGAACAAGAAATGTCATTCACTCTAGTTTAATTCCACTCTTCAGTCCTTCTCCTTTGCCTTCCCTTACCCTCTCTGCCTTAATTTCCATGAGACACTTGCTTTCTCCTTGAAATTCTTGGCTGCTATGCATGGTTCATGCTTTATGTGGGACTGTTGATCCTTTTGGGTTCCTTGTGTGAGAAAACCAGGGAGCTGAGCAAGCTCACTGTGCAGACTCAGAGTGGTCAACACATGGGAAGGGTTTTACCTTTTGAGTGATGTGGTTGATCCAGGGTGAAGAGCAGTTGCTAAGATCAGGTCCTTGGGGTTCCCAGATACCGTCAGGTGCGAGACACCGGAAAGTTGCAACACCTGTAATAGGAAAGTTGCTGTGTTCAGTGGAACTGGTTGCATTTTGCCCCTAGCAACTCATGTCAAAGGCTTCTGGGAGCTCATTAGTGCTCAGGTCTTGAGTAGCGCACTTCTGAATCATCTCAGTGTCCTAGTCTCCCATCATCTTGGTCCTTTAAGGGCCCTAAGACATAAAAGACCCACGATGTTGTGCAGGAATATTATTTCCAATTTGGCAAACAGCAATTACAGACAGAGAACTTGCAGGAAAGCTGCCAGGTACTAAGAAATCAGAAGTAGATCTCAAACACTGAGCCAGCACCTTGAGTGCTCTGTCCCACCACTGGTGATTTGGGATCAGACCCTGTGCCTCATCTTCCCTGCTGCTTTATGAAGATTTTATGGCTCTGAATAGTCATTACAACATTTGGGTGGAAACACACAAAAGTTTGAACTCTACAAACACCAAGATATAATGCTGGGGCTTACTGTCAGCCCCCAGCTGTCAAGAGGGACTTTAGAGGAGAGATTTTTTGGGAAGAGCTGCCCAATCCCTGCTGAAAAAGACAGCAAAATGCCTCAGACCCTTTCAGACAAAGAGAAGTGCATCACTGCTAATGTATCACAGCTTTTAACAAGTTGCGTGAATCACTGAAACTGGAGATGGGAAAGGCTTATTGGCTATCCCCTATCCATAACTTGGGCTATAATCTTTTCCTTAGTTATTTTCATCCTGTCCTTAGCTCTTGTGCTTAGGAAAGGACTCCCTGCATCCAGCCTTCAACTTCCATCTTCTTTTCCTTTTTACAGCTTTAGTTCAGAATATCCTTTCCCTCTCTGGGAATCACATTATACTTTTTGCATTAATTTTACCAAGCAGGGCTGAGAAAGACAGCAAAAATGTTCTTTACTATTCTCACCCCTGATGTCTTTCCATGCTCCTCACACTTTAACCTATATTTTATCAGTCTGTCCTCACCAAATTCCAGACTGAGTCAGTACTCATATACACAGGTGTGAACGGCTCTCCAGGAGGGGAGAATTAACAGTCTCCCCCCTCTGCAATCCAGATCCCTTCGGCCCTCATTTTCAGGCTATTTCCTCCACTTCTTAGATTTCTTCTTTGAAAGAGAACTTTTGGGGCTGGACACCAAGATTAGCATGAAAAATAACTATTTTTAGAAAACTGCATTTGTTAAAACACAGCAAACTGAACCATATGCCAAAACCCATTCTTAATGCGATTATGTTTCAAATTGAACAGAAGATTTCCAAAAGCAACATTTTTCAAGAAAACAATTGTGGGAAGAGCAGAAGAAAAGGAGCAAAATCCAAAAAGCAATAAACCATTTTGAAATATTTGGCTTTGTTTCCCCCCAACACTACGTTCCTAGCTGATCATACTGGATGCTGGCTGCAGTTTAAAAAAATCACTCACACTGGTTCAGGAGCTTCAAAGTACAAGTTTTGTTGATTTCCTCCCCTGTCCCCTCTCTTCACAAAACAAGCAAAAACTTAGCCACCACCACATCAGTCAGTGAGCCCAGCGGCTACAAATACAGGCAACACCAGGTAAGGCGCACCGTACACAACTTCTGGAAGCAGAGGCTCTTCCAGCACGTTCCCAAAAGCTTTTTAGTACTGGCTGCACACTGACAAGGTGTCACAGGAAGTGAAGACAGCCTGCTGTGTCCTCCCACCCCTTGACTCACCTATGGAGCCCAAGGGACATGGCTGCTTCGCCAGCTGGCCCTGCCGAGTCCGGGACCACATAATGTCGCGGGCTTCCGTGGGGTCGCAGCTCTCCGCCCCGGCCGGCGGCAGCTGGGAGGAGGCGGGCGGCAGGTGCGTGGTCATTTCCTCGGGGACATCGGCCATGGGGGACGGCGTGCTGGTGCTCCTGTTCCTCCTGCCCGAGGCCGACGTGGTGGTGCTGCGGCCCGTGGTGCTGGTGGCCACCCGTGGTGTGGTGCTGGCAGTGGTGCTCCCCGGACCCAGAGCCCCCGATGTTGATACTCCTGAAACCAAGGCAGGGCTGGTTAGAAAGAGGAAGGGAACAGGACTCAAGCCTAGGTCCTGAGGATGTCCCCTCTGATGACTCCAGGGCCCTGGAGGGTGTAACTGGAGCTACGACTAAGGCAAGGCTTTCTGTACAAGCTGTCTTTCAGAGAGAAGCTGGAGCAAACAGTGAGAGAAGCACACAGGCGGGTAATGATCACTGGAGCACAACTGATTTTCCAAAAGCACTAGCATCTGATGAAAATAAAGCAGCACTTTATGCCCCCACGATTCTTCTTCCTGGCATTTTAATGTAAACATCTTATTTCCCATATTTTAGGGAACACCTAGTAGAGAAGTGCTTTTAATAGTTAAGTGTTGCTGAAGACCCAGCTGGTTTGGACAGAAAAACGTTTTCCATGGTGTAATTAAAAAAAAAAAAAAAAAAAAAAAAGGCAACAAAAAACAACAAAACCCAAAACCAAACCACAAATCCATTCCCAAAATCAAAAGTGCACAGAGGGATGAACACGAGGCTGCACTCTGGAGCAAGCCATCAATTTTCTCTGAGGTTCGTGCTTTGCTGCACCATCTCAAGAGCAATGCCTGGCCTCTTGATCTGGAGGCCACGTGACACAAGTAAAAAAGCACATCAGCCCAGCCAGAACCTCAAGACTTTAATGCTCAGTGGGCTGATTCATTGAAAACCTGCAATGAGCAGTCAAGCAGCAAGCGGTGGGGAACATGCTTTAGAAGTGCATTAACCCACTGTACATCCTGCAATAGCTGCACCAAGTACTGAGTGTGTGGGGAATATTGAGGGATGCCCACCTTAGAATTACCTTATTTAACCTCTTATTTAGACCAAGGTGCTTGCACAGACTGGAGCTTCACAGGGATCTGTTTATGGCTTGCTGAAATATCAGGTGGGAAAACTGAAGCAGTCTGCACCTAGCCGCTCCCCCATCACCCCTGTCATGCCATGTCACACACAGCTTGTGGAAAAGCTTGCTTCTTCCATCTCCTTTACCTCTCAAAGATAAGCACCCTGCAGCTTCCCTCAGTGTAAGACTTTTACTCCAGTTCAATGCCAGATATTCACAACTGCCTTCTCAATCCCTGCCTGAGAAAATGTTGGGGCTGACTGTGAAATGCAGGTAAGGAAGCAATATAAAAAGGCTTGTCTTGATCCATTCTCACTCTAATTTCCATGCTGTAACACCTCACTACCATCCCACTTCTTCCAGCATCCAAAAAGCCTTTAGTCACTGCTGCTCCATGTCCAGCAACAGGAAATGGAGTTTCTACACTAATTCACCTGAGCACCAGGACACTAATCTGAAAACAGGTCTCTAACACTCAGTGATCAGATTTTCCAGCCTTCTCCTGCCACCTCCCTTTCACCATGAATCATGAGTTTAAATGAACTCTGAAAAATACAATGCAAACAACATGCAGATGCTGCATGTTTCTGCAGGATCTTTTCTTTCAGATTTCTTCCAGTTTCTGCTCAAAACTGCAATAGGCCACCAAGCAATGATTTTCCCCTGATGCTACAGGGAGGACTAAAATTTGTAGAGAACTTTAGCAGATATTACACTTTTACGGCAGCAGGACTTAATGCAAGTATGTTTTATTGCTTCATAATATAGATTAGCCTGGTAGATAGCAACTTGTAAAATTTTTCCTATTTACTCTTACAATAACAAGTTCTTTTCCTTCTGCAAAATTACCTATGCCATGCACAAAGGAACTTAGTAGATACAGTGGATGCAGTTTCAAAGTCAAAGTTAGCAGACCCTGTTTAAAATAATTCTTACAGTCATGTGTGAGCGTATAGAAACATATACTGAGCACCCTGGAGCTCCCCTTGATCTACACACAGGAGATCTGCATTTTTAAGCCTAGTTTTCATTGAAAATCATTGCATATCCCACGGCATGCTGTTTTTGGAATAGCTCTGGCAAGTTTACTGCAGGAGATAGGCACAAGGGATTTAATGGCATTTTCCTTCAGCCATAAAAAAAATGAGCTGTTTTATCTTTCATAAACCCCCTGGCACCAGTGTCAAAATCTCTTTGAGGGCTTGTTCTTCCAACTTTTTTCTTGTTCCACTGGGCTTTCTTGCTGCTTTTGAAAATAAACACATCCACTATTTACATAGGACAAGTTGTAAGACGACATGAAAGAGCTGCCTCCAAGTTGCCTAACGGAGTGAGACGGATGGGATACCACTGAACTGAGTTCAAAGGTTTGATTATTCAAAGAGTCAATTTGGTAACGAGATCCAGCAATCATGATCACCATGCTAACACCACTCAGTTTTTCACCAGGAAGCACCACTTGCCTATTTTGCTCACACAACTGTGTGCTTCAAAAAACAAGCTAATTGGTAAGGAGGAAAAGAACAGGGGATCGGGATCATTTACGTATAAATGATTCTTAAATCCAAGCAAAACCATGAGGAGACTGCAACCTGTGTAAAAGCACCTAAATGCTACAGCACAGAACAAAGATCAAACCTCCAGATTAACTCAGGCTGCCAATAAACTGTGAATTTTTAACTTGGGGGAAAGCAGCACTGCAGCACTGCTTCAGCAGAGGGATTCTTCAGACAATGTTTCACAAGACAATTTTTGCTCCAAGACAAGCACCTTCAAAAAACACCAACACTACTACAACTAGAAATGTATAAACTTAATTATTTTATTTTACTGTTTGTTTTTACCATGCATTGCCATATCAAGACCTTAAAGTTTTTGGATAAGACTCAGTTTTTATTCCTTACGAATCCAAGACTGCTGACTTTGATTCCATGAAGCACAGCACTGGGACAGGAATTTTCAGTGCTCCCAAGAAAGCAATTTATGGCTGTGGAAACATTTCTTACCCAGAAACACCCCAAAGTGATACTTCACTTTTTTCTTCCCTGCTCTATCTAGAGAGCTGGCAGTAATAGCAGAAGACTAAGTTTTGCCATCATTCAGATTAAAGCTGCAGTCATAAAAAAAACAAACCCCAAAACATTTCCAGCATCCACAAGGGAGCAATTGCAACTCTCAGAGGAGCCTCTCTCTACTCAGGGCACATTTGACTAGCAAGAAAACAGAAATTTTTAGGTTTTTCCCTTCTCTCCTTTATTTCCCAACCTCCACATAGAGCTCAGGCTTGTGGAGGCACATTTTTGCATGGTGGAAGGAAAATCATGAAAGGGATTTGCTCACAGGGAAAAAATCTCACATAAACAATGGACTGCCTTTTCCCCCATTTCTGTTCCCCTTTCCCAAAGTCGTGACATGACAAGTTACCAGCACTTTGTATTTGCCATGAAGAAAATCCACCACATGCCATCTAACCACAATGTGGTTAGATGCTCTGCTCACCTCTTCCTGGTGCTCCCAGACATAGGAGACTGCTTTCCCAAATTAATCTGACTAGTGTTTTCCTATCACAAACGCAGCTTTGACTGCAAGAAAGGCTATTTGCTATCTTTTCTCTCATTTTTCTTAAATTTTGGCACCTAAGTCTTCAACCAATGACCCAGTGTACTCAATAATACTTAGTAAGAGACATCATGCACTTTCTGTCCCATGAATGAAGATAACTAGGTGCCCCTCGAGCAGAAATTGCTGAGAGGATTTCCTGGGTGAGGCTCACTGGCTTTGGCAGGGTAAGGGATGACAGGAGACATCCATCAAGCTGTCCCCCTGGGGTCACAATCCAAAGGTTCAGCCTGCTGGCTGTGTGCTACGAGCCAGCACTTGCTCACATAATTGGAAGGAGAGGCTGCACTCCAAATTCCACACTCAAGGTCCAAGCAAACCATGATGACTTCACTCTCTGGCGAGTTCTGCATTCCTGAGCCTGACGCTCAAGGAGATGGGATGGGGCACTGGCAGCCAGGAGGCCGCGCCTGCTCCCTGTGCTGCACCTAAAGCAGGGCTGGACCAAATGAGGTACAATTAATCCAGCAGCTCAACAGCAGCCATGCCAGTGCTCTCTTGAGCACATCCAGACTTCATTATTTACACATATTGCTGCTGCACGAAGACAAATGAAGCACTGAAGGAGTTGGGAAGGCTGCAAGAAGCACAAAACCTGGAGGTCCCTCCCTTTCCTCCCTCCCTGTAGTTTTGCCCTTTTCATGTTAGGCAACCACATCTTTTGCTTACAGCATCCCTTTTATCATTCTTCTGCTGAAAGATGGTGCAAGTTGTATTTACATAGCAAATAAGAAGGTTTAGGTATGCCTTGAAAGAAGCAGCACAAAACCCCACAAACCTAATACAATTGGAGGATTCTATCACAGCTGTTTTTCTCTTCCCTGTCACATAAATGCATCTCATGGGAATTAATTTTCTACAGGCGTTTTCAAAAACATTTAAGAACATCTTCTGAAACTCCACAGAAAAACAGTAATATTTGAAAGTAAATATATTCCCACTTTCTTTTGCCTTTTCTTTTTGTTTTCGTGTGGTTTTTTCCGAAGAACTCCACGTGAGGTGACAGAAAAGGATGATGAAAAGAAGCACTTACACAGACAGCACCAACTCATTAACACACTGTTGGATTGCAAAGTTACACTGGGTCTATGTTAAAGACATCACCCTGCAAAACCTTCTCATGGTAAATGTCTGCTGGAAGACCAAAAGCCACGTGCTGGTGCCACTCAAGAGCTGCGGGCCAGGAAATCGACAAGGTGAGATTAGCCCCTAAATTATGTACAGCTCCTTCCATGTGTTTGAGAGCAACTATGATTTATTTTTAGTGCAGGCGAAGGCCAAGTCGGCCTCACATCAAACATCTGAACAGTTCTCCCCTCTGCTCACACATGCCATTATTTTGGGAAGCTGAGCCAGAATCCTGCGTGTGAACATAAGTTCACACGCTGCTTTTGGGGAAGTTGGGATTGTGGAGCTTTATTTACTGACACTTACAAAAGGCTTGCAAAACCCACTGATGGAAAGATTACGTATGCAGTGGCCCCAGAGTGCTCAACGTGGCACGTTGTCTTCAACAACACAACTGCACACAGCCCTGTGCTGTGAACAAGGAACATGAAGTATGATACACAGCTCCTCCTTTTCCTGCCTCTTAACTAACACAAGGGAACGAGGGAAAGCAGAAGAGGAGGATGCTGCATCTGAGAGAAGGAAGATCAATTCCCTTGTGGACAGCTGAAAAATGGAAAATCACTTTCTGGATTTTCTTTTTTTCCTACTTCTTCTAGCAGGGGATCAGTTTTTGTGCCCAAGGCTACTCTGTCCACATATGACTGCTCTGAAAAAAATGTGCAGATGCTGCAATGGATATGGGCCATATGTTGAGTTCCTGTGCTAAGAGGAAACCTACAGCAGCGGTCCAAGACATGGTGCAGATTCAGTTGTTTCAAGGCACTTCAAGCTGGAACCACTTAACACACTGGGACTTTCCTCTGAGTCTCAGCCTCAGCATTTATCATAAACAACTGAGAATGAGAGCCAAAGTGGGAGAAATCAGCACAACAGGCTCCAGCTCGCTCAAACTGCCCCAGCTCATCCTTTTCACTGCAGCACCACTCTCAGCAAGACAGTTAACACACTCAAAAAGCCACTGAATGCACCCATTTTCAACAGGCAAAAAGTATGCAGCCCTTTTGAATCAAAACTCTGCATTTCTGACAATGATCAAGAGTTCATTCCACATGTTGGATTGCTACAGATTGCTACAAAAAGGCTGTTCTGCCAAAAACATTCTCAGCATTATTGCAAATTTCTAGGTTTTGCCTGAAAAAAGTAAGAACCCAAACAGCAGCCTGACTGCATTTTCATGAAATATCAACTTTGATGTTTCTGTGGGACTGTTGTGGGGGTGTGCGTGTGTCAGCACTTAATACTTTTTCTGTCTCCAAACAGCTCTTAATGTCAGGTCCCCAATTTAGCTGTCATTTGAATAAAAGAAGATACTTCTTTATTTTCTCCTTTTTTTTTTTCTCTCTGACCCATTCTTCTTCAAGAAACTACTGGATGCTGCTAAAAATATGCAACTTCTGAGACATCAAACTAAATTTTAACTGTTATTTTACAGCACATATCTAGCAACACCAGGAGATGAACAGGTACAGCACAGGAGCATCACCCATTGTCCTCTTCTACCAGAAGATAGTTCCTAAAGTCTTATCTCTGGTTTCCTGCCCAGGACCTCTACCAAATTCAAATTTTTTGAACCTCTTGTACCCTTTGGCAACAATCCACTGAAGGTTTTCAAGCCTTATTGCTTGTTCCAGACTTTGCAACCGATTCTGAATGCAGAATGCAGAAATTTACCTGAACCATTGTGCACAATACACAAAAAAATTGAGCATTTCTTTCAAAATCATGCTGTAATGCTTTTATAAATGCACATGAAGTATGCTCATAGGAAAAGATTACAGAAGAGATGATCTAATAGACAGTAGATCAGGATTTATTATAAATTGACGAATCTAATAGTTTTTTAGAGTTCAGCTCAAGAGCTGTTTTTAGGCACTCTAGTTCTCAAAAATACTGTCAGATGTGGTTGCAGTTACTTTGAATTTCTGGATTTGAATGTATAAAAACTGATTTTCTTTTTTTTTCTTTCCCCCCCAATCCACATGTGGTTTCACACAGGGGGAAAAAAAAGCATACTATCTTTTTTTTTAAGGACATACCAGCTGCGTGTTATTACTGGATGTATGGAGTGAACTTCTAACCTCCTAAACAATCACTGTCCCTTGGCATGATTCACATCCATCAGAGCCAGTGGTGCAGGCCTTATGCACTGTCTTCCAACCTGAATCCTTCAAACTCTATTAAAGAGAAGCCTGGAAGGAATTCCCCAGTAACCCATTGTTAGAGAAATCACTTTTGATTTGAGTAACAGGTGCTGTCAGTTTTTCATTCAGACCACATTAGAGTGCAGACACGTGAGCACTGCATATTCACAGCTTTAAGAGATTTACTGGAGGCTCAGATTGCCAGCTTTTTGGGGTTTTGGGATTTTTTTAATATTTTAATTAATTAAACCATGTATGCTCTATCCACGCAGGCTGAAACATACCTTTTAGTCTCTAGGCAGACCAAGTAAATGTGTAGCTGGTAAGAGGGAAACACAATTTTTTCCATCTGCATGGCAACGGATTTAGCTTCATCTAATGTGCGTTTCCCACTTTTTGCCTGCACTTCTGCATCTTTAATCGAACAACTTGTGTGCACTGTGCAGAGGCAGTGCCAGATGGAGCCAGTCTCTCTCCAGCAGTTCTCCACCTCTGCATTTGCAAAGAATGGAATCGAGTGCAGGAATCATAAAGTGACTGTTCACGCCCCAGCATTTTCTCATCTACCCAATCAATGTGACGAGTCCTTTGCAGAGCCACAGGCAGTCAGCTTATACCACTGTCCAAAACATTTCTTCAGTTGCAAGCTACAAACACAACTTAATAAGAGAAAACCATCATCTTCAAATAGTCTCTGTTCAACTGTGTGTGTAATATCTCCAATCTAGATGTTAGGCAGCAAGATGGCCAATTGCATTCAAACAAATGCCTTGGACTTTCTTAAACATATCATAATCTGCCTGTGAAATGGCTGGTTAGCTGCTTTCCAATTTGTGAAATGGTTCAAATGCTGTAAATAAAAAAGAAATTGGACAGCTTTCAAAAAGGACAGATTAGACTCTTCAACTCTCAGTATTCTGTGCTTCCAAGCTACACTCCTGTGATCTCTGTATTAATATTCAGAACCTGATTGTGTTATGCTGCTATCTGGAGGAAGAGGCCACAGTACAATCGAGCCCAAGGAGACAATCCACTGGAACTACAAGAAATCAGCTCCCTGGCCCCACAGCACACTTGTGTGCAAGGGGTGTCAGGGAGAGATGGATGAAAATTTGCCTGGTCCCACTTCCTCCTGTCCAGCTTGGCAGATTAAAAGCAAAAAGGCTGCTTTTTGCATTATAATTCACCTCCCTTTGCACCACTATCCCTTGAACCCAGCTTCTCTGGGGCTCAGGATTGGAGGTGCCTCTTGCATTCCTGTACTGGGCTTCCAAATCAGCCCCGATACCCAGTGTGTGAAGTGTAAACACACTCTGAGGGTGGGCTGGTCAGCTGAAATCAAAGAGAGGAAAAGGAATAAACCATAACATATCAAAGGTGGAGCTACAGTTGCTCACACCCTTCTTCCTCTAACCCATGTTAGGATTGACTTCATTAGCATGCAGATCATATTGCATTCCCAGACACGAGCTGGAGACCTGACAGCAGGCCCTGCTCTCTGTACAGTACATGTTACATCCACAGTCTAGAGCAACAGGAATTACAAACCTGCCAGCACAACCTCACCTTCTGCCTTTCACCAAGCCCATCTATTTTCTCCTCTTGCTACCCACTAGCTATTTCAAACCTGTTTTAAAATTCAAAATCCTTCTCCAAAGCCACCAAAAGTGCTTCCTCTCTACAGGGCATTTGCTCTGCTCAGTATCTGACTGCATTGGCTTCTATTTTATTTATTTTTTCCATTTACTCTTGTTTCTGTGAGGAAACCAACCTGAACTGTGGAGAGAACTGATCACTGAAACCACCAGAAATACAGAAATTATGAGAAAGGCTGCCTTTCCTCATCCTTGAGCATGTCCTGGTGCACCTGGGTATGGATGTGCTGTCAAGACCCCTCCTGAAAATCAGAGGGCAGGCATGGCTTCAGCCTCTTGGCCACATCTTGATTTGGAGCTCGGGTTAGTTCACTCCTCTCCCCAAACTTACCAGTGGCCTGCTTTCTACCCCTGGAGACATAAATGGAAAGGAACAAGAGAAGAAAGAAGCCTATGCTAAAAAAAATACTTAATGTAAACCAATCCTAGGAAGCTGACAAAACTCCCTTGTAAGAATATCAATACTCAGCTACTTTCAGAAATAAAGCAGTTTCCCTAAAAGAAACATAAAATGCTGCTCAGCTCCCTTTCTAAACTCTTTATTACTTATGTAGAAATGTCAATATATTGTAAAGCTCAATTCTAATAGCTGTATTCATCCTGGCTCAGGGATCTGCCTAAACAATGCTTAACTACAGCACTGGTGTCTAAATTTGTTTTATAGACATCTGACTTATGCAGAGGGCTCCAACAACGAGAATACCATTAATATTATGAAAAACACATTTAGTTCAGCAAAGCAGATTTATAACAAATAAACAAATTGTGCAATATACAGGGTGTTTTAAGGTGAAATGAACTGGGTAGCACTTTCAGGGATCTCCATTTTTCCTAACAGACTTGAGTACTGGACACAGGCAGCTTGGTGGACTATCAAGTCCATGCCGATATCCTAAAAAGCCCGGCATGCAAGCAGCTCTCACCCATGTCCCAGAGGCTAATTTTTCATTTGAGAGGCCACTGGGGTGCTGGTAGCAGTGGTAAATATTCATTCATATGCTCAGCATTTCAGATCTCTACCCTGAAGGCTTCAGGGCTAGAGGCATTGCCATGGCCAGTCACCTCAGTTGAAAAGTCACAGCAAACCCGAGAGACAGGAAGGAACAGCCTCCAAAACATCAGAAAAGGAGGTTTTACCTAATAATTTTTTCTCTGAAACATTAAGGGCTACCAGCTCTCATGAAGTCAGCTTTGGCCAAGCTGTAGTTTCAGACTCCTAGCCAAGGGGTTGATGACAAGATGACAATACATAATCCCAGGATGGAAAAACTTTCAACATTGATTTGTAG
This sequence comes from Hypocryptadius cinnamomeus, assembly GCA_013400635.1. NCBI lineage: Eukaryota > Metazoa > Chordata > Aves > Passeriformes > Zosteropidae > Hypocryptadius > Hypocryptadius cinnamomeus. The sequence continues at coordinate 669 of VYZP01030546.1, read as the reverse complement.
CTTTACATCAGTCACCTTTCAGATAATTCTTGTTAATGCATAGCTCAGACCACCACATTGCAAGGTGAGCATGTTTTCTTGTGTGAAGCCAAAGAATATACCCACTGACCTTTTAAGACTCAGAATTGGGCCCACAAAACAGAAAAGGCATTAAAAACCTACAAGAAAGTGAATAAGAGTACTAAAAAGCAAGTATTTTAGGTCAAAGTTGTATGCCTGCTTCCCCAGGTTTGGCATGCAATTTTTACATGCAGTCAGGTGCAAAAGATTACATGCCCAGGGGAATTACTAGTCCAAACCAGAGGCACCAAATGTACAAAAGAATGTCCAAGTGCTGCTGTGTCTGACTAGGGATTTTCCACAATATACTCTTGGCCTGGAAGCCTAAACTGCACCTGATCCTCTTGGGCTACCAACAAAAGCATTGCAGATCCTCACAGGCAACAGCAGAATCTCAGGAAGTTGAGAACTGGTAGGAAAAAAAAATCAAATAGGATGACACAGAAATGAAAAAAGCAAATTGCATCCTTTAGAGACTTTTAAGCTGTGTAATCTCCTTGCCTTTTATAATATATACATCTATGAAATGAAGTACCCAACGTCACTGCAAAGCATAAATTTCATACTTTGAACAAAAGAATGATGTCTCTCATAAAGAGAAAGAAAAAT
>VYZP01030542.1:325-19350 GCA_013400635.1 Hypocryptadius cinnamomeus | reverse complement strand
GGCACGGACGGGGCAGGGCCGGGGCAGGGCCGGGGCTGGGCCGGGGCACGGACGGGGCAGGGCCGAGGCAGGGACGGCACCGGGTCCCACGGGCACAGCGGGAGCGGCGCGGGCATCCCGCGCGGGCATCCCGCGTACCTACTTCGATCCGAAGGAAGTTGCAGTGACTTTCACCACGGGAAAATTTCACCCGGGGAAAAGAACGTGCACTTCTCCTTTAACATAATTTCAGAAATCAGTAGGCAAGGTGGGTTTTTTTCCCTTCTTCTTATTTTTCGTTTTTTTCCCCCTTCCCCTTAGAACTCTGTTATTACTAGATAGTGAAAAGGCTGAACATTACCCTTTGCTCCCTCAATGACTAGCTATGCTTTTGTCAAAGGGCATCAAACGATTTTCAGATTATTTTGCAAACCACCCTGGCCTGATGCGTTTCCATTCTTGTGGCCTTCAGTCTGTCTTACTGAACAACAAAATGCTTTTAGGAATCACAGCTATTTCAGCTCTTTGCAGTAATAATTTGAGGGACTTTACATTTCTTCAAACACCAGGTTTTCTGCCAGGATGGTACCATTCACTTGGTATGTATTGTCCTGAAATTTCACGGAGCAGTTTCAGGACCTGCTCGTCTATTTCCGTGCAATACATGTCCAGCTTTGGCTTTGTTCTTCTTAATATGTTTACTGAAATTAACCAAGTGAACAGAAGCTTTAGTACCAGTTCTAAGGAATAATCTATTTCATTGGGTTCCTACATACTGTGCTGTGGCAGATGGTTTTCATGTCAGGAGAAATGCTGTTTCAAGCTGTGAAAAATTGTTTAATTTTTTTTTTTTTTTTAAATAAGAGACTAAAATAAAATTATATGCAGAGTTTCAGAAAAGTCACAGAATGACAGAATTATTAGGACTGGAATGGACCTCTGGTGATCATCTCTCTGGAGACTATTTTGTCCAACTCCCTGGCCAAGTCAGGGTCACCTAGCACAGGTGACAGGAACTCCCTGATGAGGTTTGCCTATTCATTCTAGAAAATAAGAGTTTTCCCTTGTAGCCAGGCCTGTCAGGATGACAGGAGAAAGCTGTGGGACCAGTTGCTGCACTCTCAGTTCTAAAAATGTTTTCTTCATTACACTTTTAATACTTCATTACACTTTTCTTCATTATTTACTTACTGTAATTGAGTTAATGTTTCAAATATAATTTCTTATAATTGAAATAGTTTTGAGATTTTTTCTAAATAGTGAAATTTGGGTTTATTTATTTTAAATACTGAGCTTGAGATGATCTGAAGTATTACATACTAGACGTAATTTCTAATGCAACTGCCAGCAAATTTCCATTTTTTCATCTGCTCAGTTGAAATGAACTTTTCAGCCATATTCCCAGTGTATATATTTTAATTTCCTCCCTGTCTTACCCTCTCTCAGTGGTAATCAGTTATTCAGAAATTTAACTTCCATCTGTCATGCCTAAATGGAATTGGGAGGGGGGCAACTTAAAAAAATACAGAAAAATAATTTTTAAATTACTTTTCTACACATTTTCAAAGCTTTTTAGAAGGACAATTCCACTGCCACTAGCTGGAGTTGTGTTTCTAACTCTCTTATGTATATCCAAATACCTCCCCCACTATATTAAAAAAGTCCCATATCAAATTTCTGTCCTTTTTTATTTGCTTTTGCTCATCCACATCATCTCTTGACTAGAGCTTGTCTTATGAGACTCAAAACTGTTATTTGTTGACTTTAAAGAACATGCCTTACAAATTGTGACAGCCAGCCAGCCAAAAAAAAAAAAAGCTAATTTCAAATCAGCTTTTAGATTAAAATTCATGGAAAGCTATAAGTGCATTTCTGCAGGAAAAAAAAGAAAGTAGATCAGGGCAGGTACACAATGGAGTGTGAACAAATGTCAAACAAGACAAGGTGCAGCACTGATCTATTTACAAAAACGAGGGGAACTAGGCATTACCTAGGAAGCTGCCTTGTTGAGGGATCTCAGATTGGGCAATGATTAATGGGATGGAATTTAACAAGTCAAGATGTTGTATTCTGTACCTAGCAGGTGAGAGTTTCTAATAATAAAGCAATAATACACAATTCAATATAGAATATTTTCAGAGCAGAATAAAAGTGGTGGTTTTATAATTTAGATATAATTTCAGTGATAAATTATTATATACCTACTAGTTATTCTTCCTAGGTATTTGTCATTTGAATTCTTCAATACGTGTTTGGTTTGTAGTGCAATAAGTAATAGCAGGTAAAACCTAAGTGCATTTGTGTATTTAATTTTAAATACAGATTGTATTTACAGGATATATTCACAACTTACTTTGCAATCTCAGATGACAGATTTGATTGGACATTTTTTTCCAGTAAGCTCAGTATAATTCTCATAAGAAACAGACTCATTTCTTTAGCATAGAAACCACATTATTTTAGTGATATTTATGTGATGGATTCACAGCAGCTCTATAAAAGTTTATTAATTGCATTCTGCATGTTAGTTTGAATGCATATGGACACCCCAACTTAATTTACAGAAAAGAGAAGGAATAGCTGAGTATAAGCCATCCATCAACAACTATGCAGAAATCACTGAGAGACAATAAAATCTATGAAAAGATCCTTAAGACATAAGCAATAATAGAAGAATGACATTTAAAGAAGAACCTTTGCAAGAGGGATTTCTACTTGTGAAAATGAGACAGGCATAAAATGTGCCTGAAGATTCTGAAAGTGCCTAACTAATTTACTGGCAGGAGCTGCTGAATCCTGACACCATGCAGACATAGATGAAGAGTACTGTTTCTAAATATTTTGGTTCTAGTTTAAACTACTCTTTTCTTAAGCTGCTTATGAAATCACTGAAGGAAAGAACAGAAAGAGTTTGGATTTAGTAGGATTTGCCAGGTAAACCAATTGATATGTCACACTGTAGGCTGAAACCTTGGAGTGGAGAATTTTAAGAATTTATCCTGCAAGAGGAAACTTGAAAATTAAGGGTAGTGCTCTGGGAGAATGCAGACAGGAGATAAAGGTGCCATTAGGCCTGGTTTTGCGACACTTACAAATTAGTCTTTCTGTGTCAGTCTCTAAGGATGAAAAAAAATAATGGTAGAATCGTGTAGGCTGGAAAAGACCCTTTAAGATCATGGAGTCCAACCTCTAACCCAGCACTGCCAAGTCCATCACTAAACCATGGCCCCAAGCACCACATCTACACATCTCGTACATACCTCCAGGGATGGTGAACCCACCACTTCCCTGGGCATCCTGTTCCAATGCTTGACAAGCCTTTCAGTGAGGAAATTTTTCCTAATGTAGGATGTAGACCTCACCTGGTGCAACACTGAGGCCATTTCCTCCTGTCTTATCCTTTGTTATTTGGGCAAAGAGGCTGAACTCTACCTGGCTACACCCTCCTTTCAGATGGTTGTAGAGAGCAATAAAGTCCTGCCTGATTCTCCTTTTCTCCAGGCTAAACACCCCCAGCTCCCTCAGCTGCTCCTCACCAGACTTGTGCTCCAGACCCTTCCCCAGCTCCGTTGCCCTCCTCTGGACACGCTCCAGCCCCTCAATGTCTTTCCTGCAGTGAGGGGCCCAGAACTGAGCACAGGATTGGAGGTGTGGCCTCAGCAGTGCTGAGTACAGGGGGACGGTCACTGCCCTGCTCCTGCTGGTCACACCAGTGCTGGTCCAGGCCAGGATGCCATCGGCCTTCTTGGCCACCTGGGCACACCCTGGCTCATGTTCAGCCACTGCCAATCAGCACCCCCAGGTCCTTTTCCACTGGACAGCTTTCCAGCCATTCTGACCCTAGCCTGGAGCATTGCATGAGGTTGTTTTGACCTAAGATCTTTGCTGAATTTTTTCTGTATAGTGCTAGATATTTTCCGCACAAAAGAACAATCACTTGTTTAAAGCCTGCTGCTAATATTTTTCTGGAAAATCATAATTGTGTTCAGCATTACTGCAACATCTTTCAGTATGGCATAGTCTTTCCTTTGTAGTTGTTCCTACTAAAGCATAAAAATATAAAAATATTTTATGGTTTGGCAGTATGTGGATGGCTTCTAGCTCTATAGACAAAAATACTTCTTGGTTAACTTGTTTTTACTTATCAAATATTGTCTGTGATCTTGTCTGCAGTTAAAAAAAAGACTGTTATTCTTGGGATTGTACATTTCATCTGTGGCTTTATATCCTGCCACAGTTGCCTTAGTTTCTATATTGTGCCATAGTGACATAAGAATTTATTAAAAATTATTCTGGTTAAGATAGGCAAGTTATAGAAAAAGATAAACACTCTAGAAGCATAAATTTGACTTTGTATTGTCTGAGGAGATTACAGGAAAAAAACTGGTTTGTTTTCATCCTGAATGTAAATTATTTTATGATAGTTCGGCAGTTTTAGTTTTCAATGGCACAAATGTGCTAACAGTTGTACAAGCTGCTTTTGGTCATATTGAAATTTAATGATGGAAGAGTAGATAATTGGAAGTTTTGTAATGTTGCATATATTTAAGTTTTTATTTTTTGAATCAAGCACATTAAGTGAATATTCTGTTGAAATATCTTGTAGAGAAATAATTAACAGTGCTGACATTTAAGTTGTCATTTGGGGTTTCAGAGATAGCAATTGAGTAGATGTTATGGGAGTTCACATTGCTCACTTGCATAAGAATGTATTCATATAGAATACAGTGCTATATTGGTTATATTAAGATGATATTTTCAGGTTATGCTTGAGTAATCAGGTGCTCTGGCTTAACTAATTTTATTTCTTTTATCTTTGGAGTCCCTGTTTAGTTTTCTAATTAACTGAATGTCATTATTTTCAGAATTAGTATTGGGGTACAGTGGTAGAGCAATTAAAAAGTATTGCTGTGTTACCTTCTATAGAAGTGCATTATGAGGCCTGAGCTATTTGGCTTGCCTGGAAAAGTTAAGCCCCCATTTAACTTGACTGTAAAAAGGTATTTGGCTGGGGATTTAGAGGCAGGCACATAGGATACTGGCTTTGTCATTATCTTGCTTTTCTCTAGAAACAGAAAAGCTGTTTTTATCAACCTAACATCTAAACTCACCCTTCTGACCTTGAGAGCACCATAATTTTAATCAGAGTGCAAATAACAGTAGCACAGTATTTGCTTGCTGTCTCTGCCTTCTGCAGACACTTGCTCTGTGCATTTACATGCTCAAGGCTGAGTCTGGGCTGAGCAAATACTGCATCTGCTTGAACATCCTGTTTTGCTTAGCAGTTGGCAGCTCACAGTGATGAGACTTGGGTTAGTGTGAGTGCTCCTTGCGGGGCCAACTGCATCCAAATGTATAACACCACCAGCAGCAATGGAAACTTTGCTTCACCTTCCTGGTAAAAAAAGCAAAAGTAAGCAAAGCTTTCCTAGAAAATTCGAGCTAACAGAAATACGGTACATTTTAGAAATACTCTACATTTTCTACAAGCTGAAAATGAGGATTGTTCATCAGAGTAACTCAATTACTTCTAAGGGTGGAGCCTTAATCCTTGTCTTTCCCTCCCAACCTGAACACCACCATCTCATAAGACTACACTGCAACTTTATTGCAGGCGTAACTAATTATTATATTATAAGCACTATGCTATTATCCAAAAGGTTAACTCGCCAGACAGATATAAACCATGGTCAGTTTGTTTTTTATTTAGGGTAGCTAATCAAATTAGTGAGGAAAATGTTCATGGAGAAAAGCACAGACACTTGGGTGTGCAAGCATGCACAAACACAGATGTCTGAATCTTACACTTGTTTTGAGTGTTTGACTGTCTAGAGCAAAAGATTCTTGGAGAGGTATTCTTGAAGTATTCCATCTTCCAGCAGAGTAGATGTGGCAAGAAAAATGCTACAGCTGACTCAGGCCTTTGCCCCTTCATGGCTTGAGGGCTGCTTGGCCAAGTTTCTGATTGGCATTTCTGGGGCATTAGGCAGAGTTCTCCTCAGAGCAGCTGCTCTTGCTGACCTCCCTGCCCAACTAGGCTGAGCCAGCTGGGGAAGGGGCTGTGTTTTTCCTTACTAGTACAATTCAAACCTGCCTTCTTCTGCTACTTGCTAGCTTCAGCCTGACCTCCATCAGGTCTTATGGCAAAGCAATGAAGATACCAACAGCAAAGTGAGTATCCAGGGAACGGTTTCCTCAGGCTTCTGGACATTTTCAAATTTTATGTTTTTCTCATAAATAATTTGCCAGGGTTTGAGCCTGTTTTTGGAACAAGGAAACAGGAAACATCACTGCTGAATGTCATGAAGTTCAACCTCTGACAAGTTACCTTTTCCATTGTTCTTTCTAGGAAATAGCAATTGGATCAGGATTTTCTGTGTGTTTTTGTGTGTGTGTGCATACTTTAGACGCTGCTACCATTGCTGTAAAGTGGTAAACAAGAAAGTAGGATAGAAATCAGCCCTGATTTTAGTTGTGTCTCTGGCCTTTGAGCAATGAGATTTATCTTCTGCTTGCTTCCTCCTATCTGAAACACAAGACTTGAGGATGAAGATAGTCCTTTAGCAGTCCTTACAGATATCAGTGTGGTGTGTAAGAAACACCAGGATTAAGGGAGGAACTGAGAGAGGCTGAGGAAGGACTAGGTAGATGAAAGACAAGGGAGGTGCGGAGCACATGAGGAAGGGAGTTGGACAATGCAGTTTTTAACATAAGAGGAATGAGATTCTGCCAGCAAGGACCCGAATCACCTTTGTGTATTGGGAGCTGTTTGGGATGCTAGTTGCTAGCTGTACATGCACTGGTGCTGGGCAGAGGAGAATTGGAAGGAGAAATTGTATCTGTTATACAATGTTTATACTTTTTTGTGCAATTTTATGATGTACCTGTGTTACTTAATTGTCAAGTCCATTGTGGATATAAGCACACTGCCATTCATGGAGCACTGCCTTGCTACTGGAGCAGGAAAGGCTTAAAGGTTATCTGAAACACAGAACTGAACAAATACTTAATGAAGAATGAATCCTCCTCTCAAGCTTTTGCACCAGTTATGAAAAAGAACATTTGAATGGAATTTCCAGAACTTCATTAGCTACTCTCATAATGTTACTCTCATAATAAAACCAGATGTACTGTGGACAAAGGTCTGCAGAAAAGATCTTGTTTCATTAAGAACTTAATTGTTTTCTAAATAGCTAAATAACATGGTTATTACTACTAACTAAATTATTATTAGTTATTAATTACTAATTACCTATTACCAACTGCTAAATAACATGGTTATTACCTTGTTGTTAAATAATATGGTTATTTAGTAAAGTTAGAGCCACCATGGATTTGTTCTCTAGTGATCCTTTCACAATCTTGAATATTCTTCCTCTGCCTTAAAACAATTCCAGTTTCATCTCTTTGAAACTTTCCATATCCTCCACAGTTATCTTGCACATCTTTGCACATGTTTAGGAACACTGAGCTAAAAAATTACCTTTGACTAGAAATGCTGTATTCTGCATCCTCTACATCCCAGGAAAGGCTCAATTTTTATTCCCTTTCCTATGCTGCTTACTTTTCAAATTCAACTGTTGAATAATTAAGTTATTATCTTACAGGGTTGTATAATCATGAGCTATAAGCACAGGGATTTGTGTGAGATCAGTGCTCAAAATGTCCTTGTTTAGTCTCCTATTTTAACTTGTTTTGTATTCCTGACTATTACCTGATTGCTGCAATCTATGATTGAGTGAATATACTTTTCTTTATGAATAGCTTGTTGATGTCCTAGGATCCTCTGGGACAAAGGCAGCTGCATACATATAAGGTGATATTAGTATTTTCCATCTTATCAGAGAAAGCTCACAGCTGGGGAGATATTAAAGCAATATTTTCAGCTCTCCACATTCCTAGTAGTTTAAATTGAAAACCCAAATATAAAATTGAGGACTAAAAATAGCTTCCCCCACTCAATTCATGGTATTGTAAAGAATCTTCTACCTTACCTACTTCTCTCAAAGTCATAATGATCTTTAAAGGCCAGTTCTAATCATCTTTATATCCAGTCTAGTTTCTGCTGACTGAAACAGTATCACTCTTCAGGAGATTTTCTTCAACAGGCAGATAGACCTCACTGATGTGATTTTTGGTCATTTCACAGAATCACATAATCACTAGGCTGGAAGAGACCTTCAAGATCATTGAGTCTAACCCATGCCCTAACAGCTCAACTAAACCATGGCACCGATTGCCACATCCAGTCTTTTATTAAACACATCCAGGGATGGTGACTCCACCACCTCCCCGGGCAGACCATTCCAATACTTTATCACCCTTTCTGTAAAAAACTTTTTCCTAATATCCAACCTATATTTCCCTTGGTGAAGCTTGTGTCCTCTGGTTCTGTCAGTTGCTGCCTGGAGAAAGAGACCAACCCCCACCTGACTGCAACCACCTTTTAGGAAGTTTTAGAGGCTGATAAGGTCACCGCTGAGTCTCCTTTTCTCCAGGGTAAACACCCACAGCTCCCTCAGTTGTTCCTCACAGGGCTTGTGTTCCCAGCCCCTCACCAGCCTTGTTGCCCTCCTCTGGATGTGCTCAAGCATCTCAATGTCCTTCCCAAACTGAGGGCCCAGAACTGGGCACAGCACTCAAGGTGTGGCCTCACCAGTGCCGAGTACAGGGGAAGGGTGACCTCCCTGCTCCTTCTGGCCACACTGTTCCTGATACAGGCCAGGGTGCCCTTGGCCTTGTTGGCCACTGTTGGCTCACTGCTGGCTCATGTTCAGCTGGCTGTCAGCACTCCCAGGTCCCTTTCTGCCTGGGCACTGTCCAGCCACACTGTCCCCAGCCTATAAAGCTGCAGGGGGTTTTGTGGTCAAAATGCAGGACTTGGCACTTGGACTTATTAAACTTCATCCTATTGGACTCTGCCCATCCATCGAGCTCTTCCAGATCTCTCTGCAGATCCCTCCTACCTTCCAACAGATTGACACATGCTCCCAGCTTAGTGCTGTCTGAAAATTTACTAATGAAAGACTCAATCCCCTCATCCATGTCATCAATAAAGATATTAAACAGAACTGGCCCCAGCACAGACCCCTGAGGGACACCACTGGTGACTGGCCACCAGCTGGATGCAGCACCGTTCACCACCATTCTCTGGGCCCAGCCATCCAGCCAGTTCTGAACCCAGCAAAGAGTGCTCCTGTCCAAGCCGTGGGCTGCCAGCTTTTCCAGGAGTGTGCTGTGGGAGACAGTGTCAAAGGCTCTGCTGAAGTCCAGGTACACAATATCCACAGCCTTTCCTGCATCCACCAGGCAGGTCACCTGGTCATAAAAGGAGACCAGGTTGGTCAAACACAACCTACCCCTCCTAAACCCGTGCTGGCTGGGTCTGATACCCTGGCCATCCTGTAGGTGCTGTATGATGACACTCAGTATAAACTGTTCCATCACCTTACCGGGTATTGAGGTCAGGCTAACTGGCCTATAATTACCAGGATCCTCCTTCCCACCATTTTTGTGTGGGGGCATCACATTGGACAGCTTCCAGCTATCTGGAACCTCACCAGTGGTGGTCTCCAAGATTTTCTTAGTTTCATTTCTCCAACCCCCAAAATTCCTATTTCTACAGAGTATATAGACCAGTCAGATGGGGGTAGCCACACTTACATGGTAGCAATTTTTCTGAAACATTTCATGCTTCCTTCTGAAACTATGCAATTATGTCAATGTAGCTACTCAGTAGGATAACAGATCACCTGAAGTATCTGAGGATGCTTGAGATCAATGGATTTTTGGCCATCTTACATATGGTTACTGCAAAAAAAAAAAAGAAACTATCTAGACCAAGATATGATTGTAACTTTTAACAATTAGAGAAAAAGGGCGGTTCTTTGAACTCATGAATTCTGGACTCAACTCTGAAATTTATCATAGGCTTCATACACTTTTCAGCAAACTATTTGGATTAATTTCCAGACACAGAAATTTGATATACTATTAATTATATTCTCATTTGTTTATCTATCCTTTATCTTCAGCTGTTGCAGCAGTGACCATTTCCTGTTTGTTGTGCATGGAATACGAAAGAAACAGTCTTGGCTTGGTTAGCAAGTCATCTCATCCAATAATTCTTTTGTCTGGGATTCAATAACTCAGTGGCCATAGCATTAATTATTCCTATACATTCTTCATTCACAGATTGTTCTTCTTACTCACTTTAGCTAAAAGTAGTTTAATGCAATTTCATCTTTCCTTCTCTTGACAGAGAAAAATAAATCTAAGCAAACTAATGTTTCTGCTAATATGTTGTAATGAAAAGGTGTTTTGCATTTTCATCTTGTTTTCCAGTGTGGTTCAACACATAGCATTGATTATTTTACAAAATAATTGTTAGGGTTGCATTGAAATCAGAGGGATATTGAATCAGTGGGATATTAGAATTTTTTATGTGGCTTTTAAGCACTACCACGTCTGAAAATTAGGTCTAATACAATTTCTAATATATTTATTAAAATGATAGCTTATTTATTTAGAGACATTGTAAACGTCTTTGCTGCAGTTTAGCATCTTTGTGCTAAAAATTATACAGTTCTGACCATTTAAAATTAAGCTGCTTCGATGGTTCTTGTTATAGAGTGCAAAGGATTTTTCCCACTGAGTTTTCTGCTGAAAAGAATTCCATACATCAAAGCACCAACTGACATGCTGATAAAGATTTTTTAATGTTTTTCTTGCATTTTTTCAGACCTTTGGGGAAAAAAAAGAAGCATGTGTCCTTGTGAGGTGTTGGATTCTTTATCAGTGCAAAGAGAGTAACCATATTTGCAGCATTAGAGAGTGCTGTCTAAACAGATTCACAACATTGCTGTCGTTTCCTTGAGTTTTGGGAAGTGAATGTTACTCTTTTTTTTTTTTTTTTTTTTCTAAGAGCACTTCCAAGCCACATGGCCCCAGTCATCTGTTAGTGCCACATGGAGCCAAACCTGTGAATGTTTCTGCTTCTGCCTTCTGTAATTTTTCAGGGTCTAGTAGGTTATTTTTCTTAGTTATGAAACTTGACATGTTGTTATACAAATGGTGAATTTGGAAAAATCTTCTATCATTTTTAGTGTGCACTCAGACTTATAATCCTGCATCCTTCTCACTGTCTGCAAAGCCAGTTATTGTTGGTATATGTTTGGTATGTGTGTAGTTTGGGGAAGGCGATGCCTCAGGTTTTAGCTTTTGTGTTTCTCAGATTCTGTACTGCTTTAGTGTGTAGTTCTGAGCTTCATATTAGGGGATAGTAAGCTCTCTTCACAGAGTAGGTACACAAAACAATTCCTTCTCTAGCTGGGACCAGGGACAAATGATCCAAATTTCAGGCCCAAGAGCATAAACAACGGTGGACTGAAGAGAGAAGAACAAGAAGGATGGGACTTCATGGGCTAAAGCTATAATTGGACAATTAGCTCCAATATGCCGATGGACCAGAACTTGTAAAAGTGTGAGACCCCGTGACTGGTCGTCCATTTTGTGACCATTTTGGCTTCGTCTTGGGTGTAGCCCTGTCTGGGCTCTTGTACTGCCCAAGGAGTATCTATTGAGACCTTTTAATAAATACCTACTTTATTCTTTAACTCTGTCTAGTCCCTGTTCTAGGTCAGCCTTCACAAGGCATCAGTTTCTGGTGACCACAAAGGGAAACGAACTCTCTGACCTGACAGGTGCCAGTGGCCAATGGATAAGGCATTGGCTTCCTAAGCCAGGGATTGTGGATTCAGGTCCCACCTGAGGTGCCAGAAACAAAATGGATGACTGGTCACGGGGTCTCACACTTTTATAAGTTTTGGTCCATCAGTATATTGGAGCTAATTGTCCAATTATAGTTTTAGCTTATAAAGTCCCATCCTTCTTGTTTTTCTTTCTTCAGTCCACCATTGTTTATGCTCTTGGGCCTGAAATTTGGATCATTTGTCCTTGGTCCCCAGCTAGAGAAGGAATTGTTTTGTCTACCTAGCCTGTGAAGATGTAATTTAGGTATGCAACAAATTCCTCAAAATCTGGTTATAAATCATGCTGCTTTTCTATGATTTTAGGTCAAATGAAGTCAAACTAAGTCTCAAGACCTGGAAAGATCTACATAGTTGTTGTCTATAGCCAAAATTTCTGACTTTCTCTCTGTGAACAGAAATAAGCATTCTAGGTCCAATTAGTCTCTTCCTATATTTATAACTAAAATGAGGCTGTTGAAAATTGCCTTTAAAGTCCTTATTTCTGTCCAGTGACTATAAAGGAAAGTTACGATGCCTAGTTTACATAGAAAACTGTATATTATATGTCCAAAGCAAAGTGAACTGAATCTTAAACTCAGGAAACACTTTTCACATCAATGTGATACTTTCTACCATCTAGAGAAATTAGTATAGAAGAAAATACACAGGTGGCTTGAATATGTAGTCCTATTATTTAATGTGACATTTCTTTCTTTAAAAATGCTGCTGCTAATGAAATGATATAGAGAAGCTTGTCAAAACAATGTCTCAGAAAGTGAAAGATGTTATTTAATAGAATTTTGATTCCTTGACTTGCTGTTTTCTTTCAGAAAAGACTGCTTTTTGAATACGGTTTTGAATGTGGGGGAACAGGAAGTGATATGTACTTAACACCTGTTTGAAAAGCGTGACATTTTTCTAAGAGTAGTTATTCAAGTGTTGTTTATTTGGTTTACCAGTAGAAAATTGCAGCCTCTCAGAGAACCCCAAAGCCAGATTATTGACAGTGTATTTATGCACATTTTATTTTGAGATCTAAATGGGGTGTTTCTAAACAGCAGTTAATGAAGCAGAAGGTTTCCTCCCTTGGAAGTTACTGGTTTTTTAGATGAGTTACACATAACTAATTTTGATTAAGAAGATAGTACTGCAGTTAGGGTTGTGTGACTTTTTTGGTGTTCTTACATTCCCTTATTTTCATTCTCTTTTCTGATGCTTTTAGGAATCGTAGCTAGTTAGCTGTGAAGTGTTTGGCAAACCTGGTTGCTTTGGATCGTATAGATCATGCTCAGACATCACTGGTTCTAGAACAGAATTTATTCTCAGAGAACAGGGATTTCAGACTGGGAGAGGCATATTTCCTCTTCAAGTAAAAATAACTTTCAGCTTTTTTATTCATTCTACTTTGCTTTGGAAGCAGAAGGTTTTATTCTTATTTTATAATTTTGGATGAAAGGAAGTATGGAAACAAACCCATCTGAAAGTTCTACAGTTCATTGTAATGTATATGCCTTGTGAATTTTCAACAGTAATTCTGCCAGTAGGATCACTAACTCAGGCTTTTTCCGTTCTATTATTGGCAGATCTTCTGCCAAGGTTGCAGTCATACCGATAATTAGTGACTTAAATAATTCTGTCCTAATCCATAGGGTTTTTTCCAGAATCCATAGATTACATGTGAGTATTTCTCTAATATCTTGAGCAGTCATTATCTTGTGCACTACTATGGATTAGCTTTTAGTTCGGGCACAGAGTTAATGTCAGTGTATGCTGCTTTCTCAGATGATTATTTCTCTGTGACTGCATACTGAAATCTAGGGAGCTTTGTATTTTCTTTTGAAGGCCTGTAACTGTGAATAATGCAATGGTATGTGTCCCATTATTATTATGCCCCAAAATTATTTCTTTCTCATCTGGATGGGTTCCTGCACTCCCTGAATATTTTCCTTTATGTTTCATACATGCTAGGTATTTCAGTAACCTTATGGTGTTTACTATAGTACCAGACATCAGTGTTGAGGCAGCCAAACACTGCCTTCTTCTGCCCGGCCTCAGAATCAACAGATTTTTTCTCTTTTGGAAATGAGATAAAAAAATCATTTTAGCCTTCTGATTCATGGCTTTGTGGATCCATGGTTTAGTCAGATTTTCCAGCATGCTATGACTCTCCCAAAGCTCAGGCAACAGCCTTCCATTCCTTTTCCAACCAGAAACAGGGACTATGCTTTAATTTTTTTTTTTCTATCTCTTTTTCACCTTCTGCCCTCCGTGCTATTTATTTGCATTGTAGTGACTCCTAAGAATGTACACAGGATCTCCAGCCTCATTTATCAGACATTATAAAGAGATGCCTGTTCTAAAACTTACATCAAGAAACCGAGAAAAGAGAATCAGAAGGCATGGACTATATTCCAAGTTCAAAATTCAGAATTTTTTCCGTTTGCTTAAATAGGACAAACATCATAGGAGGTATGATATATTAAAAATGTATTCTTTTTTACTAGATTGCTCAGCCTGACCATCTTAATTTGGCAGTTACCATTAGATATCTTGTGCTTCAATAATAGTAAGTTCTGTAAGCTTTGAATTTTCTTAAGGCTTTCTTAATGAGAAAAGCAGGGCTTTTAAAAGAGAGCAGAATTTGTATTTCCTTTGATTTAGAACTCTGCTATCTTTCCTCACAATAATGTATTCTAATATAATTCAAAATGACTGATACTCATAATTCTACAGAGGATTTTGGTTTCCAGAGCTACATAGTGTTTCTGTAGAAACACTGTTCTTTTCTTTCAGTCATTTGCAGTACTAGGTTTTCTGTAAGACCAAATTATTATTTTGTTTCCTGAGAATGAGGCATTCTGCATGTTTTACTGTGCCTTAATTTATGAACAGCATCACTTTAGGATAAATTAGTTGATTTTTCATTGCTGTTTTGTCACAGAATCACAGAATTGTTTAGTTTGGAAAGAATCTCCTTAGATCAAGTCAAATCCTACTGTTCAAGCAGAGTGCACAAAAGCAAATAGAAGTTCATGTTTTTTAATTTGTGCCCATTACCTCTTGTCTTCTCAGTGGGCACATGTGTGAAAAGTCTGACTGCCTCTTCTTCATTCTCTTTCACCAGGTATTTATATTTATTTATTGATGAGATTTCCCTGAGGCATCTCTTCTCCATGCTGAACAGTCCCATCTTTCTCAGCCTCTCCTGTTATGAAACAAGTTCCATTCCCTTAATCAATTTTGTGGTCCTGCTCTGACTTACTCTGGTAAGTTTATATCTGTCTTGTACTGGGAAGCACTGGACTCAGTACTCCAGATCTGGCCTCACCAGCCCTGAGTGGACCTCCACCTGCTGGCAGCACTTTTCCTAATGCAGCCCTAGAAGCTGCTGCCTCACGGTCAGAGCTGTTGTCTGCTGCAACCCCCAGGTCCTTGTCTGGCTTGTCATCTGTGTATCAGTCAGTCAGCCCCCAGCACAAACTGATCCACTGCCTTATTCCTCCCCAGGGGAAGGACTTTGCTCCTCCCTCTTCTGAACTTCAGGAGGTTACTCTCATCCAATGTATCCAATCTGTTCTGACAGCACACCAATCTAGACTATCAGCCAGTCCTCCTGGTTTTTTGTATTATTTTTATACTCTTTGAAGGTGCACTCTGTCCTACCAACCAGGTCATTAAAGAAGCATAGGCCCCTGTACTGACTTCTGGAGCACAACACTAGTGACTTGCTTCCAACTGGACTTCTTGCAGCTGATCACAACCCTCTGGACCTGGCTGTTCAACCAGTTTTTAATCCATCTTTCTGTCTGTTTGTCTAGCTTGTACTTTGTCAGGTTGTTGATGAGGATATTAAGGGAGACAGTGTCAACAGCCATATTAACGTTGAGCTAAGAAACATTCATTTCTCTTGCCTCATTAATCAAGTTAGGTTACTATCAGGTTGGCTAAGCATGACTTCCCTTTTGTAAATCCATGCTGACTAGTCCCAGTCACTTTCTTGTCCTTCATGAGTTTGGAATTGTTTTTCAGGATTATTTGCTCCATCATCTTATTGGGGTTTCAGGCCAGCCTGACTGGCCTGTAGTTCTCCAAATCTCTCTCAGTACTCTTTGAGAAGATAAGTGTCATTTGTGCTCTTCCTGTCTTCAGGAACCTCTTCCAGCTGCCCTAAACTTTCAGAGATAACCAAGGGTAGCCTTGCAGTGACATCAACTGGCCCCTTCAGTACTTGTGGGGACAGCCCATTGGTACATCCATTTTGTTCAATGGCTCCCTCATCTCTTCGTCCTCTTCTAAAGGTGTGTCTTCCCTCAGGTCTCAGACTTTTCATCTGCCTTGGGAATCCTGGGAGTCCTGAAGACTGGGCTCGGCAGTAGAGACTGAGGCAGAGCCATTGATTCTTTCTCATGTAATTTGTCATCAGTTCCTCTGCCCCATTCAGCAGTGGGTCCATGTTTTTCCTAGTTTTTCTTGTGCTGCAAATGTACCTGTAGAAACCTTTCTTGTTGCCCTGCATATCCCTCACCAGATTCAACTCTGGTTTGGCCATGGCATTCCTAACCCACCCCTGCTTCCACCACTTGTACGCTTCTAATTATGTCTGAGTTCCTTTCTCACCTGTACTGGCCACCTGCCACCTTTTCTTGATTTCTAAGTTGTTGGGGTGGGTCTTTCTGCTTTCACCTCTTGTACGCTTTTTTTTATGTCTGAGTTGACTCAGGAGTTCCTTTCTCACCTGTACTGGCCACCTGCCACCTTTGTTTGATTTCTAAGTCGTTGGGGTGGATCTTTCTTGAGCCTGGAGGAAGTGATCCTTGAACAGCAACCAGCTTTGCTGGACCCCTCTTCCTCTCCCATTGTCTCACGTTGTATTCAATGGCTGCTACATTTTTAGTGCATTTTGAAGCTTTTGATTCAGTTTATTGTCTCTTCTTTCTGATGAAAAAATTCTATGTACAAAAGACTGACTGTTATAATGACTAAAGGACTTTATAAGTGTTTAGAAATTATTACAGTTTACATAATGTTGCTATTGCTTTCCTGTGTTCATTGCCAGAAGTATGAACATGAAAATTCTCTTACACTGTTCCTTTACACTACATTGACAGTGTTCCGACTTTCCATATCACATTGAAGGGTCCAGCTGGAGAAAGCAATAGGAAACACAGGATGCAGAGCTACATTGGAACTGTAACCTGGCTTTACCAGAATGTGTATCTTTTTTATGTCTGATTTTTCTGTGTCTTTCAGAAATCAGAAAGCCAAATGTTGGACTTCGGCACTAATGCTGTAAGATATTTCTCGCATCATAACCTTGAGGTTAGAAAACTTTAGAAAAAAATAGTTGTGGTAAACTGACACCTCCAAAGTCTGGAGGGTCTCTGTTAGGGTGTACTTTCTATCACTTTTATTGGAGCTAGATCAAGCTACTGTGTGTACAAGAATTCAAAACCAGAGGGAAAAACTAACGAGAGATGAATTCTACAGACTGGTAGGAAGAGGACATGCTTTGATGATAGGAAAAGAGCCTTGCATCCTGGTTCTTGTTGCCTCATAGACTTAAAGACTAAATGACTTTCAAAAACATTGTTGTAATTGGTTTACAGAGCCTGCAATGTAAGTATACCCATGAAAAGAGAAGGCAGTCTAATGATAAAGTGGAATCTTAATAGCTGAGGTAGACAAAGGCTTGAAAGGAAATCACTGCTAATTAGTATCACGATTATCTGGTACCCACTGCTTTTAACTCCTGTTTTATCCAAAAAGACTGTCTGAATTTCTTCATGTTACTTGAGGAAGGTGTACAAATGGTAGGTAAATGTGTTTGAATGTGTGGGGAATATTTTTTCATTCTAAGTCATTAGTCTTTCTAGTCTATATTGCCACCCAGCTGTGATCAAAGAAACTAGGATGTTGCAGGGCTTGAATATATTGCTTTTACTTTTGCTCAAGTAACAGATTACAGGGTATGCTTTATTTGCAGGAGAAAGTATGAACAGACTGCAACAGGAAGGATGAAAACAGGGCATTTGTAGCATTAATAGGCACAGTCTGAACTTGTAAAGAGAGAGGATTTCCTCAAAGGACCCAGGGGCTTTGGCAATCCTTATCCTATGGAACATTGTACTTTAACACAACAGCTGTCTTGCTGCCTAAGATAGTGCCTCTTTTTTTCCCTTTCCTTTGAAACACCTAAACTCAAACCCATAACTTTAGTACGCATTTATATTTTGGCTTCACTGAGACTAAAAGGATCAAAATATGTGAGTACCCCGTTTACTGGTTTGTAGTGGACCCAACTGTATATCAGTACGAGATTCTTCAGCACTGAAGTAGGACTGGAAAAAAAAAATGAACAAATACTTGTGATGAAATGCATACTAATCACTGTAAAAATAAGAGGATTGTAAAACTTGTATCCAGTTTGCAATTTTATGAACATACAGACTTAAAAGGGAATAGAGAAAAAATCCATTATCCTTATTTGATAAATAAGGTAAGGTATTTATAAGATAAGATACAAAATAAAGATGATTATGCATTATTTACAATCTTTCTCTCAGTTTTTTAGTTTTGTTGAAGCTGCAAAGAAAATAAAAAAGTATTTACTGCAGATTTTATCACAGCTGCAGAGCAGAATTTGTGTTGCTACACAGGTTTGTAAGATGCAGTACCTATATAAAGGCAGCCCAATTATAGATGTGCATTTGCTGCCTTGCTAGCTGCATTATTTTGCCATGTGTTAAACCAACTATTTTCTATTACGATTAACTTAAACAATAATGAAGTCCTTGTGACATCAAATTCCATGAATACAAACTCCAGTGTTAGTGGCTCATTTTTGCACACCTTCTTTCTTATCACCTGCCCTTGTTGATCAAGTGCTGTTTTCTGTGGGTCTTTCAGACACTTCAGAGTTTATCCACACCTCCTATTAAGTTTGTTGCATGGCAAACTGATTTCCTATTCCAAATTAACTGTATATTGACTCTGAGATTAGGAGCTCTTGTGTTATGTCAAGATCTCCAGCACAGGCAAATGAGTCACACTGGTTCAGACTCTGTCCAATGCAATATAAAGAGTCATTCTTAAAGGAGCTGTGGGGTTTGAAAGTGCATGCAAATGGTAACCATGAGCAGAGTTTTTCCAGATGAACTCTGATACTTTTTATTTACATTTGTGATGATTTCACCTGAAAATTCAGTTAAATGTTGCAGGAAATAGGTGCAGATAGATCTAGATCAGACTGTCCTGAGTGTTCCTCAAACTTAATTTCTTAACAACAGAATATAAGTT
>VYZP01030540.1:27988-46030 GCA_013400635.1 Hypocryptadius cinnamomeus | reverse complement strand
CCGAGTCTCTATCCTTAGCTGATTCTCCAGGCCTTGCAATTTGCTGCTTTTTGGAGAGCACAGCTCCTTCAGGCTGCCTTTGGGTCACAACAGATCACTGCATAAGCTGTGCCCTCCACACCCTCTCAACAAGATTCTCCTGCTTCAGGGTTTCTTTGAGGGCTGATCTCAGGACTGGCAGAGCAGATGTCTAGCTGGAGTTTGGTACCTGAAAATAGACTCATCCTGCATTTATCCACACACACTGACGCAGCCAAGTTGCTTCCAGAGGACTTTTCCATAGCACCACATTTTTCTAGCTTATTCCTTTCTCATCCCCCATTAAAGCACATTCTCATTTCTCTCTTCTCTCTTCCAGTCTTTTATAACTTTATCAACCAAAACTGATGCACAGTATTAAAATTTTGTCACACTTGGGTTATTCCATGTTTATCATGGTANGTAAAAGATTCACGTTCATCTTCCCAGTATAAAAGGCCAAAGGTAATTGGAGAGTAGCGTTGTGGGTATGTTTGGATAATTACTTGAAATCAAGGACCTGTAAAAACACATTTATTTCCAGCTTTACATCACCTTCATTTTCAGTGCTNCCAGAAACTATTCTTATATAAAACATCAAGTACCATTTCCATATGAAGCTTAGAAGTATTCTTTTCTGGATGTGAAAAGAAGAATATTTTTCTCTTCCAGCATTTTTTATCCAGACACTGGACTTTTAGGGTTTGTTTATTCTGTANAGCAGATATTCATATTTTCTTTCATTTCATTGCTGCATTTACTGAAGCAAGAGTTTTATGAGAATTTGGTATTGTTGTCACTGACCTTTCCTGCTGAAAACATTTACCACCATAGTCACCATCAATTTTCTTTCAACAGCATCTGTCTAAGGAAAACCAAATCTTTTATTTATTCTCTTTATAGCTTAATGTTTTTTTCCCTCCATTATTACTTTGGCTTAATAAAAGGCTTTTTAAAATGATCAGGAACCATGCATGTGAAATGCACCATCTGGGAGGAGAAACAGGCCCAGAATGCAGATGAGTCTTAAAAGTCAAGTATTTTACAAAACAAAGCTGCCAAAAAAAAATCATTTATTTATTTATTTATTCATTCTACCCCATCAAATATGGTTTCCACTAAATAACAGAGAGGAGGGAGAACTAGAGAAGACACTGCACTAGTGAAAGACAAATAGCTTTTTATTTTGTGTAATTTATGCTTGGGGTTACAATGCAGGAAATACTTAAGCCTGCTCTAATTCAAGGTTCATATGAAAACAAGCAAGTCCTCTGATTTAAAAGGAAATAAACGACTTCAATCTCAGGTTATCAACTGTGGCAGCGATGGGAATGTTCTCTCCTGGGGTGAGAGCCCATTGTCTCTGCATTCATGATGTTTGTTTTACACATCTTTCTATAAAGAGATGTTCAGCTATCAACACGAGAATTCTAATAATCTTGGAACACAGAAGAATTATAGGGAAAAAACAGCCTCACATGAAACTGGGTATTACATCCCAGATTTCCATCCAATTCTTCAGCATCTGAGACACCCCTTAAAGAGGTCCACACTTAATGCAGTATCATAACCTAGTTCTATTATAGTCTGACAGCTCTGAAAATGCTCTTCACCCCCGAGTTCAGCAATTATTGATATTGCTATAACAGCAATATCCCTGACATGAAACACCCAAGGCCATTTTGTGCTATAAAACAGCACATCTGTTGAGTGGTTGGGAAGGACACTGCAGACTTGCTGTCATGGAGTAGTTCCATGCAATGCAGTCAGCCTAGGAATGACTGTAATCAAAAGCAACTGATTTGCCCTGTTGAAAATTATTAAAATCTTTCATTTTTGCTATTGGCCTTATGAATGCTGTCATGCACTGTCATGGAAAGAATGCCTTTAAATAGCTCATGACATTTCCTGTGTTAGGGCTATTTCCAGAATCCACGCTTCCCATATTTCAGAAGAATCCTTCTCAGAAACATAGACGTGATTCATTACCTATTCGAGGTGTATAATGATAAAAGGCCATTTCCCACGCAGGGAATATTTATCTAGGAAATGTCTTTGTTCTTCTTTGTGCTCATGCAATTCCTCTGTCATACTACAGTGCATTTGTACAATCAAAAGCTTTACCAACTACATCAACAACTAAAAAGTAAGGAAAAAAAAAATGGGCATGTAACCTGACAGTTTAGACACTCTAATGGCCTGTTCACACCATTCTATGAGGTCACAGAATCACAGAAAAATTCAGTCCAGAAGGGACTCTGGGGAATCACCTAGTCTGTTCTCTTCCTCAAAACAGGGATACTTTCAAAGTTAAGTCCAAGGAATGCAGGAAGCATTAAACATCTCAGGTATAACTACTGGAGCTGGAACCAAGAAAGATCTGCTCTCATAGGTCTCATAAAAAGGAAAACCAAAAAGCATCTTGGGAGGAAAGCGAAGTTACCGGGTGGTTTGAAAGGAGCCACTCAGCCACTGGCTGTGCCATTGGATTCAAATCAGGATTCTCCACTAGGATACCAGTCAAGTGTTCCATGTGGGCATTAGCCTCTGGATCCTGGCACAAACTCCCTTGCTGTTAAACCAGAGGCCCTAAATGTCAAAATTTCTCTTTGCCCATTCTCTGGCCCATAAGTGATGTTCCGTATACTGGGAGCTGTGTCAGACTCCAGTACTCACCCAGAAGAATGAACTAACAATGGAAAAAGTTACATGAGGCTGGGTCTTCAACCCAGCATGGCAAAAGATTTTCTCACCAATATAATGTCCCTTTTTCCTAGCTCAGAAGTGAACCATACCCAGATGGGTTTACTGCTCCTTACAAAGGTTTTTGGAGCCTTGAAGGCAGTAAACACAGCTTCACCACGATTCTTATATAGATATGAAGCATCTTGAGGCATAAAAACCAAAATTACCAGTCTTACTTTGCCAGAAATACATGATCAATTATCTGTCTGCTTCAATGGTGTTTGTAATTTCAAAGCTGTAAGTAAAAAGAAAATGCAGGCTCTTTGTGTGTATACTGCCCAATTATAAAATGAGTTAATGAACCTGAGAGTCTTAAACATAAGACATTTACAAATTAACATAGAAAACAGAAAGGCACCAAGTGCAATTCCTGCTGCCATATCTCTGCTGAACCATTTCTAAGCTTAACTTGCCTGTATTTGAGTCAGCAATCAAAGCAAACATTAAAACACCTGAGAGCTAAATTATCTAATAAATCAACACAAAGTCAGCCCTTTGCTCTCCTACAGAAGCTTGTCTTTAAGACAAACCCATAACAGTTTCTTCCTGGAACAGTCCTAGGAGTCTTCATTTAGACTTTTTTTTTATTAGAAACCCTTGGCAACCCTGGGTTAAAGATAATGGGCAAAAAGTGAGAATGCTCCTTTAAAAAAAAAAAAACAAAAAAAAAGGTGCAATATTTTATCGTTTTGTTCTTTCCTGTATGGCTTCAGATTAAAATACTGATGTCTTGATAATGAGACAATGTTTTATGAGATACATTAATCTCAGCTTCACCTTCTGAAAGTACAGCCACTGTGGTTAAAACCTGCTTTATGTTTTTGTGTCTGCTTTGCACAGACATAAAAACAAAGCTGGTGTGAGGTACTACACAAAGGTAGTGGCAGAGCCAAAGGCACAGAGTATGAATTCCTGTGAACTCAGCAGGTTTTGTGGTACTGAGTACATTCTTTCACCGTACTGCTGTGAAGGGTACCTTACCTGTGCCCATCTGCTCACATAACTGTGCTTGGAGATCTCTTTACCTTTTCATTTCTAACACCCATAGGGCTATGAAGGTTCCATTTTTGCTGAGATTTCCCTCGTTTTCAGAAAGCTTGAAAGCCTTTTCATGGTGACACATATTTGGCACGTATGAGTTTAGGTATGGTCAGAGATTTTGAGCTAGCTAATATGTTCCTGTTATCTTCAGAATCATAGAATGGTTTGATTTGGAAGGGACCTTAAATATCATCCACTTCCATCCATGGGAATGGACACCTGCCACTAGACCAGGTTTCTCAAAGCCCCATCCATTCTGACCTTCAGCACTTCCAGGGATGGGGCATCCACAGCTTCTCTGGGCAACCTGTTCCACTGTCTCTCACCACTCTCACAATGAAGAAATGCTTTAGTGCTGTTTCATTTTGTCAGGAACTTCAGGTTACCTGGAGGATGTGTAGGGCAGCTGTAACAACGAGGAAAATGAATTTTGGAACAAATTTAGAAAAAACCTGTCAAATTCACCATAAATTTGCATCATTTACCAAGATGGGACAGCTTCCCAAATGTGTACGTCGACCACATCATTAGATGCTCACTGGAGCAAACACAGAATTGATTGGACCCAAATTTCTGACTGATGCTTTGCCATAGATCACTTTGTAGGACTTTTCACAGTTCCTTTTGATGTTTGATAGGATGGTTAAATTCCAAGCATGAAGATGGCCCGACCTAAAAATGCCTTCTCCTGCCACCCAGTAGATTGTCAGGATGTGTGGAGAGGTCCCAGGAGCAGTGGGGAACACAGCAGGGATATTGTGTGGCTGTTTCAGCAGTGCTCACACACTGGTATTTTGTACACCTAATACCTGGCTGCATGGCAGTGTGGAGGGCATCCTAAATTATGGAATGTTCCAGCAATAAGTATGTGTGATCCAGCTGCAAAGCACCATGAGCCAGTTAGAAATGCAATATTAGTCAATTAAGAATGGAAGCACTTTAGTATTATTTAAAGTTCAGTCTTTGTAATTAATTATTTTTTAGCTATTTTTTGATGATTATTATTTCCTTTTATTTCAGAACAGATTTAGGCTTCAAAAGCCTTAACAAATTGCATCTATATCCAAATCTGCATTTTTCTTTCTATATTCATCCAGCCACAAGGAATATAATTTCTTGTTTCCTTTAAATGTCTATAAAGTAAATCATACAAATCTGCAAATTCAGCAGAACAGACTTCTTGTGGTTAAAGTACCCAGCCTATGGATTGTGTTTCATGATAGAGAAACTATTTGCTATTAAGTAATTTCACATTTTAATTATGGTATATTTTGGAAATACTTTTTAAAAAGCTTTATTGTATTTTGGAAAAGTATGTTTATGCTGGTGCTCAAAATAATAATTTAAATAGCGTTTCCAATTTTTTTTTCTTATGGATTCAAACTCATGCCTTTGATCTTACCTAAACTTTGAAACAGGAGAAACACAACTTGTGCCTCCTATTTCAAGAAGTTAGAAAAATCTTGGTCCAAAAACTGAAAAAAAGTTTAAGGAAGTCTGAAAGACTGGATCTATCAGAAAGTGGGAAATGCAGCTTTCAAATGGAATGTGAACCTCTGAATTTGAAGTCCAATTTATTTCTTCAGTTTCTTCAGTATTGGGGCCCAGCCCCATGCCCTGTGTCCTTCCTTCACCCTCTTTTGGCAGCAGCCACCCATCACAGTGAGGCACACCACAGATCTAATCCCAGCACAGTGCTCGCTCACTTGAGTTACAGTCTTTCCTTTCCACCTCACAATTTGTGATTTTTTTAAAGACTGTAAATTGTCTTATTTCTCAACCTTTTCCAATGGTTCTGCAACTACTGGTCTGTACTTAAGAGATATTTTCTTTCTTTTGACTATATGTAGCCCTCACATAGTTACAGATACTGTTACAAGGGCTTTTACCCTGTAGGCAGAATTTTAGTCTTGCAATCAGTCATATATTGAAATTTCCCTTTCAGGAAAAAAGGAATTTCATGCAATTGTGGGATAAGACATCTTAAACACAAAACCAGCTCCAGGCCCAGGCAAGTGGTCATAAAAGCTGTTAAAGAATATGACATCAATTTTCTCCAATTAAAACCAAATGCAACAAGCATGCAACAAACAACAACATATCTTCCTAGCTAGCACAGACACAAAATATGAATGGTGTCATTTTCTCACCACAAACAGGTTTTTTAAAAAAAAATAAAAATCTATGTTATGCTTCCTTGTAAAGAACAAACACTTCATTTAAATAGGATTCATAACTTTTGTGCCAAGTTTGAGAACCTGGAAAATTAATCTCTGTGTGGGTGGAAGAAGTGTGCTTTTTTCCTTGACTAAACTGACAACTTTTCCTTCACAACTTTTCCTCATTTTAAAAAAGGCCCCTCCAAACCACAGTGGAACTTCTTCCTGTGCTCTCCCAGGTGACCTGCCGTGGTGACAGCAGGAGCACGTTCCATGTGTGTCTTTTCCAGGTGTTAGAGAAACAGAGAGCTTCTGTTCCTACCACTGTAGGAGGCTTCCACCTCTCCTCCCACCCTTGTACATCCCAGGGGCACCAGCTGGGACATGGAGTGCCAGGACACAGCAGGCACTGAGCAGCAATTCCATGTTAGCCTGCTCCAGGTATCAGCACTCCCCAGGGCTGCCCGTGGTCCCAGCCCCACGTCTCTTACAGAGCTTTCCCACCTGAATTCAGGAAAATTATTCTGCCCTTTGTGGGGCTGGGAGTGGCACAGGAGCTGTTGGGAATGGGCCTGAGGGCCTGGAGATGTCCTTCTGCACTCATATAGGTTGGTCTGTCCCTCAAAGCAAGGAGAGAGGTTGCCAGATGAATCCCAAGCAGACCCCAGGGAACAACATCCAAGTGTGGAAATCTGCTAATCCAGGTCAGAGGCTGCTCCACACAGGATTTTGCTTTAACTGTGCAGAGAAGATTCAAGCTGACACAGCCACAAAACCTATATAGAACTCATTTTTCCTTTCCCTGCCACAGTGGTGACAGCTAATTTTAAAAGTATGTGCTCTTTATGAGCCTGACTAATAGCCCTGGGGCGTCTTTCTAATTACTTCAATAGCCTTGGGTGGGGTCTTGAATGTTTTCGTTACGTTTTGTGCCAACAGGGTCAGCTGCTTCTCCTCTGGAGGTATCCACATGGGAGAGAGAGACAACAACATGGGGAAGGTTTTGGCACATATATCTTCTCTGCTCTCCTGAAATTCAGTAATTCCTGACGGACTAATTAAGAAGCCACAGGGAACCACAGAGAGATGGCATTTTTTGTAATTATAAGTAAACTAAGAAGAGCATTTGGGCAAAGAGGGAGGCAGGGTAAACCACCACAGGTAAACTGCAAAGCCACAAACTTGGCATGCAGTGCTTGGCTGCCAGCCCACCTCTGCTCCTGCCATTCCCAGCCCCAGAGCTGGATACCAGGAAGAAGCAAGACACTGGGTCACTGCTAGAGGAGACTGTGGGACATGGGGGCACAGAGGTAAGGACAGCTGCTGGAGAGTGTGAATCCTCCCTAATTTGCACCTATGGGTTACAGTGGGAGACACAGTCTCTGCTCCACCATTGCCTGTCCTAGCTCCTTTCTGTCTGGCAAACACCAAACATAAAGCTCTGCCCCATTCAGCTATCCATGAAGACCTAACAGCTCTGTTGCAAATAATATTTTGTGATTAAAATAGGGCTTCTGAAATATATTTGGGCCCCTTGCCCAAGAGAGTGTTTCAAGACCAAGCCCTAGTTTATTAGGAAAAATTAGAATAACGTCAGCATTTTTATCTCCCTGGGACACATGCTTGAAACCAGTTATCTGCTCAGTGTCTTTCTGCTCTCCAGCTAAAGACAGCAGGCCATGCACATCCCCAGAGGGAGGGGGTGGAGGGAATAAAAGAGGTTATTATCACAGAGGCAGTAACCTGTAAAATCTGGAAAGCTGCCTTCGTCTTTTTTCTTTGCTGTCCAATGTTTCCCCAACTTAGCTCAGCTATTGGTTTTCTATTAGGCTTACTGTCAAAATAAAAATAAAAAAGACAGTGACTGAAAGAGAGAGAGGTAAAAAAGAAGGTATCAGCCATCTTCTTTTTATAATTTCATAAAGGATTATGTTAATTTTTTTCCTGCTTCCCCAATTTATTAACATTTACATTAAATCTCCCTTTGATACTTCCCAGCATCTATTTCTGCCTAATCTGTCTCCTTCCCTTATTCTCCTCTTTTAACTCAAATGTAGCATAACCATTAGATCCAGCTGTTAAGAGTAAAGGGTCAATTTTGCTTCCCCTCATTTCTGCTGTCAACAGCCAGCATCATGTGAGGACACAGAGGGACCTGTTGGAAGTGAAATGCCCATCATTTTGAAACTCTCCATTCATCTGGACACTTTTTTTGAATTTAGAAATTTCACAGGTCACAGAAGGAGGTTATCTGATACTGACCTTAATAGTAACATAGATCTACATTTAGAGATCACTGGGATGTAGGAGTGGTCACGAGAGGGCTGTTACCAGAGCAACTTTTCCTACTCTGTTTTCAAGTCTTTGGTTCCTTAAGAACCTGCTAGCACGCACTATGCACAGCGCTGCTTTTGCCACTGTACTTGAGCCTACTTGTGTTCAGATAAAATTTGCCACATGTGTTTTCTGTACCCAACCACCCTGGCACTCCTTTGCTAACACAAGGGACAATATCTGACCTGGAGGAACAGCTCCAGGCCAAGCAGTTCCCAGTTGCACCATCCTGACCAGCAAACTGGCCAAATGAGGCCACAGGAGTGAATGAAGCCGTGCTGGCCAGGGAGCCTGTCCTCTTTCCCCAATATTGTATTTGCAGGCACCCTCCTGGCAGGGAGGAATGATGAATCTGACTCCATGTTCTCAGAAGGCTAATTTATTACTTTATAATACTATACTAAAGAATACAGAAAGAATACTTACAGAGTGCTAAAAGGATAATAATGAAAACTCGTGACTCTTTCCAGAGTCTTGACACAGCTTGGCACTGATTGGCAAATGAGTGAAAACAACTCACACCAGAATCCAATGAAACAATCACCTGTGGGTAAACAATCTCCAAACACGTTCCAGATGAGCAAAACACAGGAGAAGCAAATGAGATATGAATGGTTTCCCTTTTCTCTGAGGCTTCTCATCTTCCCAGGAGAAAAATCCTGGGCAAAGGGATTTTTTCATAGAATGTGAATGCTACACCCCAACATGAAGCACAGGCTTCTCCTGGTGTCCAGGAGGAGTAGGGCTACTCATAGTGCAGTAAGCACCTTGGTGAATGAGCTTTTGTGGAAACAGCAAGCTGGAAATGCCCAGTATCCTGAGGCTATAAAGCTCCAGAGTCATGTTGTGACTAAATCCTCTGAGTATTGTGCTAAAATGGATTTTCTGTACTTTTTCCCTCATCTCCAGCCATTCTCTGCAGTTCAGCCCAGACCTTTGCTTCCATGCTACAATTGCACATGCGTTAGACAGGAGGTTACCTCTTCCACACTTCTCCTCTGCTGTTTTCCTCCTTTTACTGCCTGCCCTGCAGCATTGCCCCAGTGGGATTATTCCTTATCTCCCATTACTGGAGATTCATTCCATATCATGATATCCATATCATTCACTCCCATTCCATATCTCCCTTATCTGCATGCCCTTGACCACTGTGAGAGCACTTCAGTGTCAGCTGCCTCAGGCAATCTCACCATGCCAGTGGTGCTGCAGAGCTGTCCTCCCATGCAGTGGGGAGGTTTTACAAACTGGGGAATGTGTCTGGTGTGGTTCTGCCCAGCTCCCATCACAACACCCTCTGATTCTATTGATGCTTTGGTGTTTGCAGCACTCTCACCAGTGATACTGATGCACCCCCCTTGATGCTGAGCTCTTTAAGATCCTCATTATTAGAGATTTGAATTCTGCTTGAGGAAACCTCATCTCTGAAGCTTGGTTAAAAGATAAGATGTCTCAGTCATGTGAACACAGATGTATGAAAGGGACAAAGACAGGCATCTTGTTTTGCACTTGTCATTTTCATGTTCCTACAAAGAGAATAGTCATAAAAACTGTGTCAATAGATAAAAGCC
Source organism: Hypocryptadius cinnamomeus (assembly GCA_013400635.1). Lineage (NCBI taxonomy): Eukaryota > Metazoa > Chordata > Aves > Passeriformes > Zosteropidae > Hypocryptadius > Hypocryptadius cinnamomeus. Next base: position 36,165 of record VYZP01030540.1, on the reverse strand, counting down.
TACAACTGCTTTCTGTGGAACCTGGACACAATTTGGCTCCAAGAGAAGACAAACTTCTTTATTTCCTCAACTGTTTGCATAATCCTTTTGAGCTTTGTAAATTCAATTAAAAGTACTAAATTCAAGCCATTACTGATTTGAATTTTGGTGCCCAAACCTCATTTAATGAGATATATTAAACCTAGTTCAGCTTATCATATGTCCTGTTAAAGGGACATAATTAATGCTGAGTGGAAACCAGGTTTTCTGCCCTGCAAAAAATTTTCCATTTTCAAAAAATGTTGAGACAAATCCAACACCTGTCAGAGAAAGAGAGGTTTGACTTCACTCATTTTGTTAAAGAGGTTTCACTTTGTATAACTAAATACTCATTAGGAAGAAGAGTGAGGAAGGTGCTCATTAGGTTTGTAAAAGGCTGATGGGATGTGAAGGAGACAAGTTGCAATCCCTGTCTCCATTAATACTGATTTCCTTGAAGGAAATGGAGTCCTTACAGTGGAGGAGCCTGAAGGATTCTCTCCACATGTAGGCAAGTGACAGGTAAGGCTCCTGTCTCAAATGTGGGAGTTATAAGGATTTGAATCATTGTTTTCCATGTTTTGTAGCAATATACTAAAAGATTTCATTTATTCACTGAGGACTGAATGCTCTCTTAAATTGGACCAACAGTTCTCTCTGGGGTTTAGAAACATTTCCTGCCAGAAATGGTACACATATTTTCCCCAACTCAGAAAATTTTGGTTTCATTTAGTTGATGTTTTCCAAGCAGAAACATATTAACCATACAGTTCCCTGCCACCTCTTTTAACTGAACTTCATTGATTTTACTGTTTAGAAAAGGGAGATCGTGCTTTCTGTCTCTTCTGCAACATGCCTACTGTATTCTGTGGGAAGGGAAGGGAAGGGAAGGGAAGGGTCAGTCTGGCCTCCATGACACTTTTTGCTATTGTGTATGACAGAAAGAGTTGGGAACAAAAGTAATGGTTCAAGTCCCACTGAAGTCAAGTAACTTAGCAATAGGGAATTGTTCAGCTCACAGACAGGATGGAGGTCTCAGTGCTGAGTGGATCCTCAGTTCACTGCAGGCTTGGTGCAAGTCAAGCTAATTAGAGTGTTCCCCTATGTCTTGGCACTTGATACAGCCCAGGATGCAAAAGAGCAGCTGACACAACTTCTGATGAGTGACACCCATGAGAGAGGGAAGGTTGCAGTAGATTCTGTACTGTTGGGATTCACAAGCATGAAAGACATCTTGTCCCCTGGCTGAGGAAGCTGCTGTCAGCAGTGAGCTCTGTCCTGCTGTATGATCACACACAGACATGTGTACATGCCTCCATCTATAGCTCTTCAAGGAAAACAGAGGAGGTGAGAGTTTCCTGGTTTTTCCATTACATTTGCCCTCAAGCTTTTGTGCCAAACTGAAGAAGAAAGTGAGAGCACCTCAGAGAGGAACCAGCCCACACCCTTGTCAGCAACAAGAGAGGTATTTGGTTGTGTTGTCACCCCTACACTGTGATGTACATGATCAAGAAATCCTTGGAGATAATAAGAATGCTGTGCTATAAATTTGGGTGGTTTGTGGGTGCTAGCACAGCAGGGGCAGCCTATTCTGGGAGGGATCAGAGAAACTAAGCAGGCAGCAGCAGCAAAAGCTCAATTTCCCCCCCTCCTGAGGCAACAGTCTGACACAATTGGCAGCTCATTTCTCCTGCCCTCGGATGTGAGCTGCTTCTGAATGCCTCCCTTGTGCTAGGGCTGGTACTGAGCTAAATGTGGGCCTGGTGCCAATGATTACAATTCCCATTAGCTGGAATATACATTAACTTCAGAGGTTTCAGACCTCTCCAGCAAGGGAATTGCCTGCTGTATGCATCCATTATTTTTCTGGAAGAGAAAGAACTCTGTTTCGTGCCTGTTATTCACTCCCACAATCTGTTTGTTTTGGTTTATTCTGGGATTTTTTTAGGAAGCTGGCACTGTTAGAAACAGTTTTATAAAGGCCCTGAGGCAGTTTTGTCACCACAGTGCAGTATTTTATGCTGTCATGCAACGTGGCACTGGGCGGCTGCCTGTGCTGGGGATGAGGACGTGCCCCAGGCACAGGCAGCTCCAGGAGCCTGGGGGATGGCTGGAGGGTTGCATCCACCTCTGCCCGCCCACCTGTGTGCACCCAGGGTGAGAGGATGCCCTGTGAGTCCCAGCAGAGAGCCAGGGACCACAGCTGGGAAGAGTCTCTTGAAAGTTGTAGTGATTTAAAGCAGTTGTGGGAGCTCTTTTAAAGCCAGGGCATTACCTGTGCTTTCCACTCACCTTTGCTTCTTTATCCTTGATCAAATCTTGCATCCTGGACAGATTTTAGCTATAAGCCTGAGTTGTTAAATCAATGAGCTCACTCCTCTCCTGAAGCCCAAGATACAGTCTAGGGCTTTAACATGCTATTCACTTCATAGTTGTTTATCAAGAAAAATCGTGGTTCACAAGTCTGAAAAATGTGTTTTGAACAAAAATCCAGCACTTAATGGGTTCAGGTTATTGATTTTTACTTGAGTCTGTGCAGCCTAGGAGATTTAATTGGTTCTGACCTCCTTTTCCTCTCCAACCTGTGTGTTATTTTCTGTGCTGTCAGTAAAGCTGTGTCTCAACTCTTATCACTATGATATAGTTGCTGTTTCACTAAATGCAGCCAAAGAAAGTCCTGGAGAAGTGAGTAGATCTGCAGTCCCTCTTATGTGTCCTCACACCTCTCTACACATGAAACAGGTGTCTTGATTTTTAATCTGAAGAATCTGGTCACTTTTTTCATCTCCTAAGGCTTCTAAACAAATCTGTGTGCTAAATATTGCTGTTGGTTATGTCAGCTGGGAATCTTTCATGGTGTGACCTGTTTGAATAAAATAAAGTGAAAATTCCTTTCTGCCTTCCCTCATCTTGGTGGTTCATTGCAGTCATAGGCACAGTGTGGGGGATTGGTCAGACACCTAAAGCACCCCAGGGCTTCAGCAGAGGTGAGGGCTTTGTGTGCTTAGGGAGGCACAGACAGGCTGTAGCTGAAGGATTTTAGAGTCTAAAGAGATAAACAGACAAGGAACAAGGGCAGTGTTGTCCTTCCTTTACTGCTCACAGGTAAATAAGGCAGAAAAAATGTCAGTGTTTTACTCAAAGTTTGCCTTTTACCTGAAGCAAATGTTTGCCTGCATCACACAAAGAAAGAAATGGAAGTATCCCTGAATTACTCTTGAAGACTTTTGCCACAAAGTTGTTCTCATATTTGAAAACTTTGCTGCTTCAGGAAATGATGAACTGGTTCCCTGGAGGTGTGACAGCCAAATAGCAAGGAAAAGTAACTCTTGCCTCTCTAAAGATCATTCTCAGTGGATCTGAGGTGTCACACACACATCAGACCTAACATTTTTTGAGGATGTTTTGACTTCCTGCATCCCACCTAACTGCAAACTGCTTTAAGGGTCTTATTTGGGAGACTAGGAGTTGCCAGAGAGAGTTTGGGAGACTAGGAATTCCTGCAGAATTTTCATTCTGCAGGAAAAATGCAATTGGTTTGTGGTATCTCAGTGTAAAAAGGCTTGGTGTGGTAGGGAATGCTCATTTTCCAGAGGGCAGTGTTTGGTATTTGAAGGGTCAGGCATTGCTTTGCAGACCACCTTGCTTTGTTCACATGGCTGCCCAGGAAGAGGGGAAGAGCTGAACCACCCTTCTGCTTCTGCCTGAAGGGAATAGTTTCAGTTGTCCTCTCATCTCTCCTGTATTTAGTCCCCCACCCTTCTCTGAAGAGCCCCACCAGTGTTCTCCTGGAGTAAACAAGTAGGAATATCAGTGTGTTAAAAGGAGAATGAAAGTTTTCACATCATGAACCAAACTTTCACATTGCACTTCCCTTTTGACTCTGTCCAGCTCCTGTGTCTGTTTGCTGATGTCATAACCTCACCTGCATCTGGCACCCTCTCCTAACCCTTCCCCTCTTCTGTCATCTTCTTTGCATGATCCAATCTCATCCCACCCCAGTCTGAGCCTTCATGCAATGCTACTTCATTGCACCCCACCTCTAATACTATCACCATATAATCCATCTTTTTTGTGTCTCTAATCTCTCAATTTTATAATTATTAGCCAGAGTCTGCCTCTCTCTTTACCCCAGAACAATTTTATCCACAATTTCAATAAGCTGATGAATCACAGACTCTGAACTAAAATGTAAAATCTCTAGAATGCTCTGGTCTGGCTATTCTTGATAATGAGTGGAAATGAGCTTGTATTCAGCATTTGGTGTTTCACTCTGCTCCTGAGATAGCACCAGTTATTCCTGAGTTTGCATTGTAAAGCTCTGTTTTTATTTTGCTTTGGATTTAACATTTCATAACATTTTCTGAGGAGACTTTTTTCCCCTGCAGTTCTGAGGATTTAATCATGAAACTCCCCCTGTGAACATTCACTGCTGTCATTACTGGCTTTGCAGGCTGAAAAGCAGGAAATGCTCTGCATAGCTGACCTTCCTTTATGATATTAGCAGTGATTTGTGGCAGATATTTCTTGTCTGCTGCATTTCAGACCCCGTTTTACAGTAGCACTGCTAACAGCATTTTCTGTTGCTGAACTGTAGGTCACAGCCCTGGAGTTTCCATTGGCTTTGTGCCACTGGAGCTTACACTGGCAGCCAACAGGTTGCAACAAAGCAGAACTGATGGGATCTTTGGAAAGTTAAGCAATCCAAAAGGGTCATGCTGCATTAGCCAGCAAGGTCTGCATGCTTATGGGCTGGTATCCATCCTCAGAAAGTCTGTCAGGGAGGTGTAGCTGTAGTGATTTACATCAGCAATGCCCAAGCAGCCACAAGGAAAGTTAACAGTCTGCACTTTATAAGGTGCAGCAAGAGAAGGAAATCAGCCTCCCATCAGGGACTTTCTGGGCTAGATCCTGCTGACTGCTGACTCCTTCTCCTGTCTTCATGCTCCTGCCACTGCAGATTGCTGTCAGCAGCAGCACCCTGACTGATGCTTGAGGGACTGAACAAAAAAAGCCCTTGCATCTGCATCATGAGGTGGCATCATTAATTTCTACGTAGTCTAACACACATTTGACCAGAGCTGCTTTACTGAAACATCATTTTTTGGATGAAGTTTTGGTTTAGGGAAGACTGGCTCACTGTTGCTGGGCTGAAACTGTGAGCATCACTCTGAGCTGTATTCACAGCTCCAGTTTCAGTATCTGGGCTATCTGTACAGTGCCTGGGGAGAAAGCCTGATTTCTGAGAATGTTTCACATAATCCAGGCTGAAACACAGAGCCTCTCTAAGCTAGTCAAGAGGAAATACCAAGAAGAAAGGAGAGTATTAAATTTTGTGTCTCTTTGGAGCTTAAAGCTAGTGGGAGTTATTTGTGTCTGCTCAAGTTTTCATTGCAAACATGAGTCCTCTCCCTATTTTTTGTCTAAAGCAGGAGAGCATTTCTTAGATACTTAACATATTCAAGTAAGAACCAAGAACCTGGATTCAAATATCTCTTCTACTTGAGGCAACTTAAACTTTCATCTTTTATATGAGCTTGGTGAGTAATGCAATACTGATGGAATGTATCCCGCTTCCAAATAAAAAAGATGGCTAGGCAGTAAAACCTGCATCTTACTTGTGAGTGCTGTGATCATAGCAAAAAGCACCACCCTCCTTTTCCTTCTCCCTGCTACAATAAATATTTCATTACTTCCCACAGATAGTAGCAGATTCAGCAGCAGAGTTGAAAAGCTCCATCCCAGAAGATCCTGTAATTCGGGTCTTAGGGGTGTTTCTTATGGTGTATATCCACATCTCCTTGGGCAGAGAATGGGCTGAGCCAGGACACCTTATAAAGCAAACAACTTCTCAAACACACAAGTCACAGAGCAAAATATGTTCCCCATCTGCTTCTTGAATATGTGGAAAAAACTGAAATGTGCAACATGGAACTTGAGAGGGGCCTTTGCAGTCATATGTTTTTGTGAGTAGTAAGACAAGTCTCAACATTTTGTTTGAAATATGAACTAGGAAGTGAGAAGCTCTGTTTTTTAAGGTAGATACAGTGATACAAGCATTTAAGAAGCCTCACAGGGGAAGCTCAGGCACACAAGGAATTCAGATATCTGCAAAGCTGCATGTGCAGAATTTAAATTTCAGTTATTTAAATGTAAATCTGTAAAGTATCAGCTCAGCATCTAAATGCTCCCGTGAATGGGAACTCAGGCAGCTAGATGAAGGCAACAAGGGAGCTCTGGGGAACAAGGACAACTGAAAGGTGCCCTAAAGTTCCTTCCAACTTCCAACTCGTGGCACTGTGTAGTCATATAAGGTCCATCCTGGCTGTGGCTTCTCTGAGGCTTGGTGGGATTCTGATATCCAGATTGTTGCTGTAGGAAGCTGCAAGCTCTGCTGAGGGGCCAGCAATAGTCATTATGGACTATGGGGTTCAAATGCCAGTAGTCTTGGTTAAAAGATCTTTTCCTAGGACCTTGTGCACAGCTATTTTTTCCCCTCTCTTTGTTCTCCTTGTTAAGAGGGTATTTCTTTTCCTCTTGCAGAAGCCACTTTCTCTGTTTGGTAGATGGCAGTGATGCTGTGTGAGCTCCTGCAGTGTCGGTGCAGCCCTTTATATTTTGGGCAGAGGAATGGATCTGCTCTCTGTGTCTGCCCCCAGCTCTACCATCAGTTCCTTCAGGGTGTGAGTCACTTTGTGTGCATGTCTCCATTTCTCCATCCCTGTGAGGGGCAGGACAGCAGTGTCTGTGTCAGGAGCATTGTTCCACGCTGCTGGCAGACTGGCAGGCAGATCCTGCAGTGCCCGTGGCACAGTGCAGGGCTCTGGCTGCAGAGCAGAGATTGTTGCTCAGAGGAACTTTCCATATGCACTCTGTTTTCCTATTGAAACAGGGTACATCTTACAAAAAAATATAAATCTGTCCATTTGACAGAAGATTTGCAAGGGACACTCACAGTGACTGGGGTGTCAGGGCAGACTGCAATCCTCCGTTGCGTTTGAGAGAAGCTCATCAGAGCCAGAGCTGGTATTCTCCAATGAAACAGAGATTATTTTCCTTGGGAGACCTACAGGCTCCTGATCACCCATTGCTTTGCTTCCCCTTCCAGTCACTTTTTTGATTATGTTATTTCATACCATGAGCTACTAAAAAGAACACAAGGGACACCCCTCCTTGATACACTGGTCACTCCAGAGCATCTCCTGGGAAATTCAGGATTTCTATGTATCCAGCTGGCTGAAGTTGTTCTTCCACCATGACAGCATCTGTGATGGGAAGAAAGACAGCTTTGGAGTAGCGCTATAAGCCCTGCTCTCCCCCTTCCAGTGCTGCAGAATGCAGCTGACAGCTTGCCTGTTGGGTCTTCATGCACTCCTTTCCACCCTGCCCTATTTCCAGGTTCTTCAAAAGGACTGTGTGGGAATAGCAGTGACAGACAGTCACTGACAGCATCAGGATGGAGGACTCAAATGGAAAAGTTGCTAGTTAGTATCTAGTCATTGGAATTACATAAATGTCCATTTTCACCTCAAAAAGCCTGCCAGAGGCAGCAGCCACACCTTTCCTGGGCCTGAGAGGTCTCACAGGTACTGGGAGCACCAGAGGACTTGCAGCTCCAACACCTACATTTGTGAGACTTGGTAAAACATAAATATTCACCTTGACATAACTGTGACACTTAAGTCTAGCAGTACATTGATTTAAGACCTGAATGTTGACCAGCCAGCAGCCCTCAGCCTCCTGGCTGCAGCAGCATGGCACCTTCTTCTGGGTGCATCTTCAGGATGAATTCTTCACTGTAAAGCTCCCCTGCTATATGCTTCCAAGGCAATATAGGCATGGTTAATATTTATAAATAGCAAGGATTTCTACCCTACTTCAGCATTCATTATAGTTGCAGTGATTCAAACCTCCAGCATAGACAGGAACTGCCTTGAGCTGAAATTGAGCAACTATCTAATAAAATATAGTCATGAGATGAATAGGAGTTATACAGTTGAAGTGCCTTGAGGATGCTTGAAAGATTTATTTCCTGGCTTCCTCTGGAGGGCTTTTTAGTAGGGAGGATTGGACTCTGTGTGTGTATATATCCATATAAGAGAGAAAAATATTTTAAAGTTTTAAGGGGGGGGGGGGGAGGGGACATTTCACTTTCTGGG
>VYZP01030540.1:0-27955 GCA_013400635.1 Hypocryptadius cinnamomeus | reverse complement strand
GGAGGTGCTACAGAGAAAGCATTCTTTATTTTCTGTGGACCTGCTGTATTTACAGCTGCTGAATTTCCTGTAAGAAAACAGATGTGAGTGCCTCATTCACAGTCTTACAGGCAAATTTACCATACAGTTGTGATACATGCAGGGAGACACTCAGAGCTGTCGTGCCTGAAGACTGCACTGGGATGTGGGATGTGGGTAGGGATTGTTTGAGCTCAGGTGAGGAAGAGGCTGCTGGAGAGGATTCTGCCAGACTCAGATTAAGGAGAAATAAATAACAATTAAAAAAAATATGTTATGTAACTTCAGACCAACATCTCCAGGGCCTGGAAATGGAGAGCTCAGTAATCATTTCATACTCTCATATCCCTTTGATCTGTATGGCTGTCTTACCACACACCTCTTCTGTCTCAGATGCAACTCCTCCATTGCTCCGAGGATCCTTGCTCCAGAGGCTGGAAGTAGGAGGGAAATCAGACAAGGAAATTCCTAGCACTCTTCTCCTCAGCCTTTCTAGGCTGCATATATAAAGCAGTGGCAATTAAAAAACAGAGGAAGTGTCCCACTGCTGCCAGCAAGGAGAGCCATTCCAAAAGGCTCTCTCTAGAACATGGCTCTGGTTCGAGCTTAGGAGTGGATACAGCCTGTCTGACCTCCTTAATCCTCTCTTATCAGCTGTTATTAGCTTAAATGTAAGAAATTACATGATGCAGCACCTCAGAAGTTTCCATCCACACTCTCCAAATAACGCTGTAAAGATGTTCCTTTGTCACCCCACAGGATTTTAGGTTCTCTCATAATTTTCTTCCTTTTCTCAAGCCTGCAATATGCTTCCCAAGTAATGCTTCTCCCTTGTTTACCTGACTTTGAAACACCTTGTTCCCAGACCCTGCTGGCATTAAGATCATCATTCTTGATGCACATCACCTCAGAATTGGGCAAGCTGATGACTGAATCTACCTCCTTTAAGAACAACTCATCCTATCCTAAGTGACCTGAACAAAGTACAAATAATCCTCTCTCTTTCTCTCCCTCGCTCTCTAGGGAAGATAGATCTCAGTTTCCTCCAGCTCTGTAATTTCTGGACAGACACAGGAGTGAGCCCATGCCTAAATTTAACCCTGCATTCAGACCCAGCCCTCATATGCTATGGTAACAGGAGTGTATATAGAGAGAGCTGGTGAGCCACCCTCCACTTGAATTGCACCTTTTGTCATCTCCTTGGCATGTAAAATACTGTCTTGCATTCATGTGCTGCTCATGTGGGAGTAACCTGGGGCAGTCTGAGCATAGGAAAATCTGTACATGTAGGAAAAGAAGTGGAATTGCCTTGAGCAAGACAACCTCATTTGACCCTCCTCCTTCCTTTACAGTTGATGTTTCAGCTGGGACAGAGGGGAATGAGGGGACTGAGGCTAAGGCCAGATGTTGGCATCAGGCACACAGGAGTTGAACAGGTTTTCTCCATGCCTTCCTGCCAGTGCATATTAATCCTGAGCCACGGTGGCCTCTGTCATTCCAGCTCTTGATCCTTTTCCTTAATCCTTCTATTTATACCTTCTGAGCTGCAGTCTCCTTTCTTATGTGCCAGTTTTACACCAGTATAAATTCATGGATGTCTGTGGATTTGTTACTGGCTTACTCTCACCCATAAAAAAAGACAAATAGACTCATCACGTCTAGGTACCACATGGCATATGCCCTATCCCTTGGGTTTGTAAATACTCCTTGTATTCCTATTTTTCATCAGTTTGTTCCAACACACATCAGCCTGCTGTTATTTTGGTGCTGTATTCCCAAAATGCACTCCATGATGCTGCTGCTGAAGCTGTGTCAGGGACAGTAGATACCTGCAGCTTTCTCCATGCTGAGTCAGTCTGGGATAGACTCTCCCAGGGCTGTGTTCCTTGGCCCCAGCATCAGCCAGGAGAGGTCTATCAGTAGCCTTTTATTTTTCTCAGCTTCAGCCTTTATTTTTCTCAGCTGAATGTGGAGACATTCAGCCTGGCTAATGTAGACTGTCCTTAGGGTTGTTTAGTGTTCCTCAAAGTTCCATTGAGGAGAGCCAGTTAAAGATTTGGACCTTCCTGTTATCCATACTGGCCAAATGGAGGAAAAGGCCAGGACTTGTCTTGCCTAGAACTGAAATCTAAAGGCAGCATGGTATGTTCTTAATAAAGGAGTGATTATATGAATCACAGTAGCAAAATGTTCCTGCAGAGCACATGCCCCACTCCCTGACTGCAGTGTCTGAGGGCAGCTGTCCATCATTCCAGGGGAGGGATTTGCCTTGGACAGGGGTTAGTGTGCAGCCCCCTGTGTCACAGAGGAGTAGCTACAATTCCACAGTCTCTTTTAATGAAGTTGCTTGTGGCTGTTTATTGGACGAAAATAAATTCCAACTGGCCCATATAACAAATGAAACTCAACTACAAAAATGTAATGATATTTATTCACCCAGCTGCCAGCAAACTCACATGCACTATGAGTCATTCCAGATGTGGATAAAAACAAAGTCTGTCTGTGAAAGTAAGTTTCCTGATCCCGAGGAGACTTGGTTTGGGAGAGGAGCTGTGCGCTGACTTCAGCTCTACTCAGAAAAGCAGGCAGGTTCTTCTGCAAAGGGGGAGGGGGAGAGGAAAAGCCATTATTTATTCCTGAAAAGAAAGGAGCTGGGAAAATAAAAGCTACTGTACAGCTAGACATACGTATTTTAAAGAGAAGGATGATTTGGAAGACTCTGGTGCTGCTGCTGTTCTATTACAGTGCTGATGCCACTGTGACCCACAGATGGAGCAGAGGTAAGATTTCAACCTGAAAAACTATTTAAGAGAAAAATTTGAGTTGTAGATTTGGTCTCAAATTATGTTGCATTATACATGTGTGTGTATATATATATATATATTTATATATATATACAAAATTATACTTTTTTCCCCTCCAACTCTGGAATTTTTTTCTCCGTTAAACAGGTCAGCTAAAAAATATATAGATAAATAAAAAATACACATAAATAAGTGCAAAAAGGTAAAATTATATATGTGTTCTATTATAACAAAAACATATAAAATAGCCCAAGAACCAGAATTACATTATTGCACTTCTTCCCTTCTTCTTTCTAATTTTTCTCCTGCATTAACAAAAAAATACAGCTTATGAAACCTTAAAGTGAAAGCCTGTGCAGTCACAGGTGGCATCATCTGCTCTAGCAGGAAGATACCTGGAAATAGTAAAGCAAAGAATGCCTAGATTGTGCAAGGTGCCCTACCCTGGCAGGGGAGCACAGGTAACACAGAGGAAGTGACCTGGTGTGTTGTCAGGCTTCAGCTGCCAGTGTGACAATACACAGTTGTGACATATTTGTAAATTTTTTAAAGTGTGACAGCAGCATATGGAATGTTTGGGGACTATTGGATGGCATAGAAGATTCTTGCTTCAAAGCTAGTGATGATGTCCTTTCCCTTTTTTGGTTTTATTCTTTCTCTGGTATTTGGCACTGTTTCAGGAGCTGCTGGAAATGGAGAAAGGAAACACCTTCCAAAAGATTTCTTTGATTCTGATATTGAGATTCACGGACATTTAAAGGAACCAGAGTCTGTTAAAAAAAATATAACATTTAAATTCCTCCCTCCTTACTCCAGTCTCCTCATCATAGCTGGTACCGTTCCAGTCTGACATTTGGGTTTGGTTTTGATTTTGTAGGAGAGGGAATGGTTGAGAGAATTAATGAAGAGCTACACAATCCAGCTCAGGCTGCTTAATTTTTCCTTACAATGCTTAATTATTCCTTTCAAAAATCACTCTCAGTGGGAGCTCACTGGCAGGGCTTTGACCTGAGACTCACCATGGCAGGTTCTTTCCACAACTTTTTCATCAGACTCTTGGCTGATATTGTGTGAGTCATTGTACCTGCATGTAGCTTACCTTTCTCTTCTGGTATAAGACTGGAAATAGCACCAATATTTGTCATAAGATCCTGTAATTCTGTAGGTAAGAATTTATTGTTCCAGGGGTGACACAAAAATGTGAGAAAATCAGAACTAGATCTGTATGTATTAATTAAAAAAAAACCCCACAGCCCCACCCTTTGGAGGAATGATGTCACATTGCCTAAGAAATGGAAAAAAAATTAAGAAAAAGGGGTTCAATTTCATGTAATAATCACTATTCAATTTAAGGATGTCCTTCACTTTTGCTAACACACTTATTTTAATTAAACAACATCACAACCCTAAAAGGAATTCATGCAACTATTAAAGTTCAATTTTAATCACCATGAATATTTAAAGAAAAACATCAGAACTCTATTGTGCCTTTTGGGAAAGCAGATTTTTTTTTCAAGCTGGAAGCTCTAGCACTTATTTTTGGAGACTTAGAGGGAAGAGAAGATTCATTCCCTGTTGTGATAAGGAGTTCAGTTGCCACAAATAGTGTATGCAGGCATTTTCTGAGGAGGAAACCAGATTTCTTTTCCACATCTACTGGGACTATTCTGCTCTCAAGATGTTTTAGAGGCACGACTCCTTCAGCAATAACTGCTTCAGTGAACCTCCACTCCCTTGAACTGTGTGTCAAGCCAACCAAATCTGCAGTACCTTGAGAGGGTCCAAGCACTGTCTTAATTTTTGAATTGCTTAGAAACCTAGGATAAAATTTGAGTACTGAGCAATGATACATTCTTCTGCACACTCAGAGCTCTTCCTTCCCTCCACAAATGACAACTGAGTCTTGTTTAGGTTAAACTTCAGTCATTGAAGTCTTATCCGAGTCCTGATTTGAGTTTTGCAGTGAAAAGGCAAAGACAGATCAGCATCTGGTCTGAGGGAAATGAAAGACAGATCTGTGTATCATCTCCATGTTGACTTGTCATCCAGATTGTTTACAAAACAGAAGGGCAAAGGCCTTGCTTTAATTGCCAGCAGTTGTTGTTTGCAGTAGAAATGAGCAGTCAATATTGTATACAACAATGTCTGGCTTTGACCATTTTTCCATGGGAAGCACTGGGGCAGCCTGGGATCCCCAACCCTTGTAACCAATCATTCAAGCTTTGGCTCAAGAAGAACTCGGACATGAAAAAAGATGAACACACTTGTGCTGACTGGGAACTCCCAACTCCCTTTTCCCTTTGCTTGGAAGCATCAATGAGTGGGGAAAAAAAAGAAAAAAAAAAACATTTCTGGCAGGAAAACAGAGGGCTTTATTCATTCCTTTTTCTTTTTAAACTGCCTCAGCCTTTTGCATGAAAAATCTCACACACACTTCTCAGCCTGCCTTGATTGAGCTGTAGACACAGGTCCAGAAGTCACAGGCAAAACTTACTCCCTAGGATGGGTGTGTTTAAAACAACAAAGAAAAGATCCTGAATGATGATGAAATAATTTTCTTGTCATCACCTCAAGTTTCCTTGAGCCTTTTGTAGGCTTAGCTGCATGGAAGTATCCTCTCAGATTTTGTGAAACTCCTGTCTAGGGAAAAAAACATAAAGAAAAAATGAAATTAAAAGTCTCTACTGACAAAGTATTATTCCCTATGCAATGGCAGAGGTGAGGTTATAAAAATTCTTCAAGTTCCAAATAAGAATTCCAGATCTTAAGAGACGTTTCTTCTGAAGAAACCAAGGAACAAACAACAAAAATAAGCAAAAAACTGGGTTTTAACAACAAAAATAAGCCAAAAACCCCTTTCCATGCAGCTATGACAGCCAGTGTCACTGCATGCTGGTTGCTTCCATCAAACTTTGAGAAGTACCAATCCACTGGAGAGCAGAAGCCAGCATTATGAGCATTACAAGAGTTGTCTGTTCCCTGAGGAAAAACCCTAAGGCAATCTTTACTAGCACATCTCAGCTGGCAGGAGCTTATTTGCTGTAAAGGCTGCCTAATTTTAATAAATGGGACACACAAACAGTAGCATTCTTGCTGTGTGTTTACTCAGGGTGGGAAGATGCAGCTTTCTTATGGTTGTGGCTTTTGGACAGTGCAGGAGCAGCTGCAAGGGTGAGTTCACCCCTCCATGGAGGCTGGAAAAGGAAATGTTAAAAGACACAAAATAAGAAGGTAGAATGCTTTTCACCCATCAGTGTCAAAAGGATGTATCAGCACCACAGAGGTCTCATGCTTTAGGGGAGTTTTTGTGCTGTTCCCTCCAGACCTCAAAAGCATCACTACAGTCCCATCAGATCTATCTGCTCCATGTGCATTATTTTCTACCCAGTCTCCAGTGGCTGGAGAAAGTGAAATGGCTGTTTGAGAGCAGCAGGGGAACAGTCTGCTCTCCTTAAAGTTTTTCTGCAGAAGGAATTGCTTGAAAGAACAGAAGGTCCATCCTCTTTAATTTCCCCACAACACTGCAGACTCTCAGTATTTGCTGTAGTGTGGTGGGAGCTCACTTTGTGGGTTTGGTGGAGCAGCTGCTGCCTGAGCAACTTTGGCCTGCTACTTCTGCTTATGGACTTAGCCTGAGCAGGCTGGCAGCTCTCCAGTGCCAGGAGAGGGAAGACTGTGTAGAAGAGAAAGAGAGACTGGCTGTTGCTAGAAAGCCAGCCAGTACTTTTGTAAGGAAGCACTGTTTAATATGTTCTAACCTCTGTGGTCATTTGGTTGCTGGTGATCTCTGCTGTGTGTGCAAAGATGGAGTGCCCCAGAAATGAGAGCGTGCATTTTATCCCCACTCCTATTCATCCTATTTCCCTCTCTTCCCTGCTGCATCTATTATCACATCCCTACAGCCAGGCATTCCCTGCCTGAGCAGCTTCTGGGATTCCACCACCGACAGTAACTCTTGTGTGACTCTTTTGGCTTGGAGAGCATGAGCAAAGGGAATGTGGCCTGAACACAGCCTGTAATTGCAACAAAAATGGTCAAACACATACACATTTAGGTACCCAGTGGTCCTTCAGTAAACCAGATTATGGTCTGTGTTATTTGATATGTGACAAGGTTTCCAGAGATCCGGTCCAAGTGTAAAAAGAAGTTACATCAGCTGGTCCAGCTACCAGAAATTTTTAAATTGTAACATCTATCCACCTTCTTTTAATTTCTATAAATTTCTATTCATTTCTATAAAGACTTTGTTATCCAGTTCTTAAAATGTGCAGTGCAAATGACAGAGACGAAATGCTAAGGAACAGCACCAACTCTGTCTAAGCCTGGCAGTGAAAAGAACGTTACTTCTTACGAGGAAAATGCAATATTTCCCTTTCCTCTGGCTCTCATGTGATCCCTTGGAAAACTGCCTCGATTGCCCCAACTTCCCTGCCTGTTGGGTCCATTCCAACAACCTCACTGGAGCTGAAAAAGGAGGTTGATCTCCTGCAGAGGTTTTTCCCACCTACCCAGAGGCTGTTCCATGAGTCTGACCAGTTCCTGGGAATGCATGTTTGTGGGCTGGAGTCCCCTGGTGCAAATTATTTCTGCACCAAATATTGCAACTCTGTCTGTAAGGAGATGAAGGCATCTCCTATAGAAGGTCTGGAGAGGGATTAGTTATTAGTAAAGCTGCTTGGTGTTGCAAAGGTAGCTGGAATATCACAGTCTCTGAATGGATTTTAACCATGGTAGGATAAATATCCAGTAAGGCAGGGCTGTGACTGTAATCAAAATCCATTCTAGTGTATCCTGATTCTCCAAATGCTCCTTTAGGGCCAGACTTAATTAATTTAACCTGCATGGAGGATGATCCCTGAATCAGAATTCACAGTGGATACCTGAACCTGAAAGACATGCAAAGGATGCTTAAAAAAAATAAATAAACCAAAGTTTCCAATCTCTTCTAAGGCAAAGATGTTAAATTCTGATGAGATCAGAGGGAAGATAGATTATGAAAGTTTTCACATTTTAGTTTAGATCACAGATGGATTTTGTACTCTTTAAAAGCAGTCATGCTGTTAGGAAGGAAGGATCTAAGTGATTCTGAGACTTTATTCACCACAGGAAGCAGCCAATAAATGGCAAAAGCTTACTGCTCACACAGTAAAAGTTAAAAAGAGACAGGAACTAGACAATTTTGAGGAAACCTGAGTAAACAACAAGAGGAAGACACCAGAAGTAAAGCTGTTTTTTCTTTGATATGTCCTAGACCAAATGAGATCTATTTGCTGAAAGTGGCACCTGTAGAATCTTCCTGGTGATCCCAGTTCCATCCCAGTACTGAGGACTGCCAAGTCAGTTAGACATTTGCTGCCACTTTGGTCATCCCTCTCAGAATCTCTGCATGCTGTAGTGTCACATCTGTTTGCCCCCAGTTCCAGGGATGGAGCTGTCCTGGGATCTGGATCAGTTTGCACAAAGGTCCTCCTTGCCCCAGCAAAGCTCCTCTGGGAAGCACCTCCTGCCCTTTAAGCCCCTCCTTCCACTTTCACCTGGAAATAGCTGCCTTCACCCACCCCTAACAACCTCACTGCTCTTAGTGCCTGTTCACCAGGCAGTGTTCTCTTCCAGAGGTGAGGCAGCTCTGTGATGAATGAAACAACTCATGCAAAGACTGTAAAACACTGTGAGTCCCCTCCTGGTTACCTTAACTGCTGGGCCCAGACATGTCAATGGTACCTGGAGTTATGCAACACACAGAATTAAAAAAAATCTGTCCTTCTCCATAGAACTTTCAGTGTAATTAAGGAGAGGAAATATTAGCATCCTTTTTTGTTGTGAGGCACAGAGTCATTAAATGCCTTGCCCCAGGATGGCTGTGTGTGTATCTAGACCTGCATATTGTTAATAGCTGTGGTTATTTTATTTTTTAATTCTGTTTCTGAAGAATAAAATGCTTTTTGTTGTTTTCATGGGGCAGATCATGCCAAATTCAGCAGGAGTGTAATGACTTCTCACTCAGAAAGGAATCCTGTCAGAAGCACTGAATGGTACAATTGAATTGAAAGGGAAGTCAGCAGGCCTTAATGAACATCATCAGGCTGCAGAGGCTCTGATTATTCGGCTGGTGACAGGCAAGATGTAAATTGCTGAGGTAAAGAACCGAGTGGGGCAGCAATTAACTCTGCAGCAGTGCCTGTGCCCGGGTTCAAGGCAGGGCAGGACCCACAGGGCAAGCCCAGGAGGAGAAACTGGTGCTTGCCCACAGGCACAGCCAGGGCTCTGTGAATCTCCCTGCAGCCCAGTGGCTCTGCCGAGGGGAGCTGAGTCCATCCAAGATGCAGAGAAGCCAGCTGGGTACATGGACCTGGCTGCAGCAAAACAGGGAGCTGTGTGAGTGTCTGGGTTAGAAAGGCACAAACCTGGCCCTTGCTTTAACTTTAAAAGCTCTTCAGTGTGCAAACCAGCATGACAAAAGTCAACAGTAGTTTTTCTGCTCTCAGGAGTGAGGCCACAATTCATTATCAGAAATTTTGTTTCCTTGCTTTTTAAAAATCTTCCAGCCCAAAACAGGTATTTGTTCTTTAAAGGGTTTTTCAGCAAAATGGCACTGGTATGGGGGAAGGTGATGCAGGGTCAGCTGTACAGAGAGCAGATGCTGGCAAGCAGAGGGGGAAATGTATCAAAGCATCATTAAAATGAAAAAGAAAAAAAAAAAGGCAGCTTGAGAATAAGCTGCAAATGACACTTGTTATTTAACACAAACCAAAAACCCCAAGGGGACTGTTATCTCTGGCGATTTCCCCCTAACTGGAAGGGAAGAAAGTCAGTGCAGGGATCCTGTATGTTTGTTGTGCCTGTCTCTCATTGCACCCAAATCCTATTTAATTTGGGAGTTGCAATGGCAGCTTTATGATATATCCCCTACAGTATGCTTGCTCATTCAGCTACATTAAACCAGCCCAAATCTGCAGCACAGGCTGTGGTGTTCCCATGCCTCCTCAGTGACCAGTCCTCAGCCAGTAACCCCCTTATCCCTCCCTGAGGTGCTCCAGGCTGCAGCAGTAACCTGTCTGCCCTTCTCTCCTGTCACAGTGCTTGTTACAGCACAGGCTCAGTGTCGGGCTGGAGGCTGAGAGTGGGAGGAGGAGAGAAGCAAAGTTAAAAAAGCTCCACTACTCCCAGTTTCCACAAACATTCCTTTCCTCTGGTGAAAGCATATGTGAGGCCTTTCCTGGCCCAGTTTGCTGGTTAGGTTTGGCAGCCCCTCAGTTCCCTGAGAGCAGCCTGCATACCACTGGTCCTCTGGAAATTCCTCCCTGGCCACAGGGAAGCAGGTCATCAGCCAGGAGCCAGGCTCCAAACCACTGAGTCTCCCTCTGCTCAGGAGGAGCCAGGTGGGTAGCTGAAAAAAGATGCTGAGAAAGGGGAAAATAAGCTGTTGAGTGCTCAGAGGTTATTTGGGAGGAAATGGGACAGTGGAAGGACAATGCTGTGCTTCAGTCTCATGTTGGTGACCCAAACTTAGAGAGTCTTTTGTGACACCTGCCTGGCCCCCTGGCAGGGCACAGGGGAGGCAGAACACTTCAGATAGGTTCTGCCTAACTGTAAAGAGAGCAAGATGCACTGGACTGGATGTGGATATCTGCTGCAAGCCAGAACATCGGGATTTAATAATCTCCATCCATTTGGCAGGTGGTGGTGTGCCACAAAAATGACCTTGATGCTTCTGATCTCTTGTCTGTCTTGGGAAGAGTAGAGACTTTCCAACCTGGCAGGGATCATTTGAGCCACAAAAAGGGAGACAGAGACAAAGGAGAGATATGCTGAGAAAGAAAAGTGTGGAGGTAAAAGTGAAAATGGTGTAAAGGAGACGACAAATGAAGATAAAGGAAAGGTGCAAAGAGAGAGAAAAGGTATAAATATGCATGGGAAATATTAAAGAGCACCACATCAAGATTAGAGTAGCATTGTCTCCTTTGTCAGCAGGGTATGCATCCTCACTTGAACCCACACTTCAGCAGATGCCCATCTGGCACAGCTGGTCTCCATCTTACCCATCTGCCTCTCAGGCTCTTGGAACAGTTGCTTTCCTTTGGAGTTGGCTCTGCCTTTTTCTCGTGTAAGCAGGACTCAAGTTTACTTCTAATCCCCAATGGGCTCTCATCCTACCAGGATACTGAGAGCTTCCAGTCTGGGCAATTGACCTCTAGTCACAATATAAAATTAAAGTTACTACTACTGAATCATCAGTATGTCAGGATTTCTTCACTTTTTTTAACCCCTCCCTTTGATCTTCTACATTATGTAGGCAAAAAAGACTCTTGCCACTGCCCAAGAAACAGCCTGTTTTTGTTCCACAGAACCTGCAGGAATCTTGCAGTTTTACAGGACTATGGGGCTACAGCATTTCCCATTAACATCAGTCATAAGAAAAAGCACCACAACTGCACAAGTCCTTGTAGTTCCCTATCAGTCCCTGGAGGGATGGATTAAGCTTTGAAAGCCCTCAGTTTTCTCCCTGGTTTTCATAATGCTCACAGCCATGACATTACTTTTTTGTTTATGCTTGGCTCTGAAGAAACACAAAGTGTTTATTGAATTTATTTATTAAGCACAGATTTTATGTCTCAGGAAAGTGTTCATGTTTTGAGCCCTCTTTTAAAATAAAAGACATTTAAAACATGCTTCATTTTTTATTTATGTAATTATTCATGGCTTGGCACTGAACAAACTCCATTTCCAGTTAAACACTACTTGTGGACCTCCTAATATAGTACAGCATGTGTTGAGTGAAACCATCTATTTTTCATAGTTGCAGCAACTTCTGTTTTCCTAGATTACCATGCCAATTTGGCAGAAAGTTTTGGAAGGAAATAGTCTAATGATAAAAATGTATACACTACTTGTTCTGCTGCTTTCTACTGCCAGGTTTTTAATAAACAGAACTCAAAGGGGCTGTCCTACCTTGACTTGTACTTAGCAAACAGAAAGCTCAGTTGGGTCCTCACAAAGGAATGAGGATAGAAAAGTATCCAAAGATTTTTCCACACTGGGCTATCCCATAGCAAGAATCAGATGCAATCAGCAAAAATCAGATCTACCAGCCCCAGTTAGGCCCAAGTGGCAGGAGACACTGTGTGTCTGCCCTGTTGGGCTCTCCAGCAGGAGAGGATGATGATGATGATGATGATGTGGCCCTGTTGACACACAGAACATCTGGGAAGAGCCAGGGTGAAGTGAATGGGCACATCATTTCACAGCATCTGATCTCTCCCTAAAACCATCCTGCTGTTCTGAGGGAAGACAGCAGCCACTTGGCTGAGGCCTGGGCACTGCTGCATTGTAGGGATGGAGGGAATCCTGCAGGAAGGCAGAGAGCAGGATGGAGATGTTTAGCAGAGGGACTGAGAGAGATGGGACAGTCACACAGGCTGGGGAGTAGTGTTGCCATGGTGCTGCATTTTCCATGTTCACAGCAGGGAAGTGCTGTGGGCTTCAGCTGATGAAGTCTGGTTTTGAAGAATCTGCCTGGTAAATACCTAAGTATTAGGGATACCATAACAAATTGTATTTCCCTAGAAAGATGCTCCTTTTCTAGCCAGAAGCTGTATTTTGGGAGCAGGCTGCTGGACACTTGCTGGGAATTTCTGGATACCCTTCAAGCCCTGAATGACTAACTGCATGTCCCATAGCCCATCAATCCATCACGCACCCAGCTCTGTCAGCCCCACTCCCTGTGCGTGCTGCTCACAGCCAGTGTGCTCCAGCCAAAGTGCATGCCAGAGCTGAAAAACATCTGCATTTAGATCCTCCAAAGGAACACAGAGAGACTCTGAAGTAAAATATCACCATCAAGGCAAAGAGCTCAGTTTCTACTTGCACAAATTCAGCAGTGTAACCAACTTGTCACATGTCTTAAATACCCCCTCTCTATTTTCATGATCAAAGATGGAAGTGTGTGTCATGCCCAGCTGGCTTTTCACACCCACTTGTGATGTTCCCCCAGGAGCTTTTCCCTCCTGGTTGAATTCATGCTACCAACCATGATATGGTATATCCTCTGCTGGACCTGAGGCTGGAGCTCATCACCCCCTGGATGTCTGCCCACTGAGGTGGAAAAGAGTGAAAGAGTGCCAGTCCTTCCCATTGCAGTTCCAGCTGGGAGCAAACTCTGCTTTACTGAGCTGTTTCCAAGGCCCAGTGCATTTCCCTATGGGTGCTTTTGCTGACAAATTAACACATGTATTATTCAGGCAAAGTTATAAATCACCTTCTGAGCATTCCTTTCACAACAAACAGCGTGCTGATGGCAGCCTGTCTCTGTAACCCACCACAGTGGTTAACAGCTACTAATCCAAGGAGCTCAGCCATGACAAGCTAGTTTTCATTCTCCTTCATCCATCCTTAATCCTTGGCACTCGGAGGTCAAAGCAGAACTTAAAGATTACTGGGGCTAGCATTTGGAATTATAAATAAGGAGACAAGTAGTTCCTGCATTATTTTGTGGCCATACTAAATGTCAATCTACCCCTACAAATGACCTCTCTGTTCCAGCAGCTCAGACAATGATTACCCTAACTTGACAAAAGGAAATCATATGACCATGATCTAAGATCAATCACATATTCATAACCAGGTGGTGTCTATAAGCTTACCTGGGAGGTCACCATCACTAAAAAGTTGAGGAAGATCTGTCATGCAGATATATCACATGCTGACATCCAGCTTTGGCAAGGAGTGATTCTGTAGGCCAAAGCAACGAACAGCAGATGGACCAGAAGAGTTTTCTCTAGCAGGACGGAACCCACACACCAGCAAAACCTTGCTAAGCAAGCTCATGTCATTATGCAAGCTTCAGAGTCGCTGAGCTAGCAAGGAGAAAGCCCAAATGTAGAAAACAACAGGATGAGATTTACGATGAGTATCACAGCATCTTAATTAAAGTGCTTCTCCACAGTAACAATGCCTTCAACACACAGTCCTCACACACAGAGGAGTTAAATCAAGGAACTGACTCCCAGCTGGTTTCAGTCAGCAGCATGCTAAAGGGTTTTGTGGAAATCAGGCCTTCCTCCCTTTCTCTAAATTTATTCATCCTAAATTTAGAAGATGAGGTCATTTTTTCCTTAAACATTTACTTACATTATTTTCCCATAAGTCAAAATCTATTTTACAAGTTCAGCTCAAATGGCTCCAGAAGAAGGTGTACATTAAGGAAGAACACTGAATCAAATACATGTGACAAATTGGCAGGGGGCCACTGGGAGATGGCACCTGTAGGGGTAGGGACTGCAACAGTGAGAGAGGTTGAGAAAGGTCTTGAATTTCCATCAACTTCAGGCACAGCTGTCAGCATTCTGTGCCTTTCAGGTCTCTCTCCTCAGGAAACAGGATATTTGGGTTATTCTGTTGGCTGTAAGATTTCTGTAACCCTGACTCTACCATTCTTGTCTCCTCTGTGATCCCAAGCATCTCTTTCACAGCACAGGCTTCTCTGTGGCCTGGCTGCCAGCAGAGCAACATCACAGGGCTGGTGGTGCCAGCTCAGGCCATCTGAGGATCTCACCCACAGTGTCCAGCAGCCTTTAACAATTTGCAACATTCCAAGTTTTAGCAAGGCTTTCTGTATTTCGTGGTGAATCCAGTTGTACCTCAGTCTCAGCTTTATTTCAGCAGATCTTGAAACCTGAAAGATCTCAAAATAGACAGGTTTTAGGAGAGTTTGGGGTAGCAATAAAGATTGGAAAAATGTCAGTTTTATAAAATGGAAATCCCATATGTGTGTTTATGAAATGGGGGATGCAGCTGTAAACCCAACCCATTTTACATTCATCCTTTACATTCCTGTGCTGTGTTTATGGCAATATCACAGACTGTCTTGGCCCAACATCGCATCTGCACACATTGAAATCCACTGATAAGGTTTAGTGAAGGATTATATTTGAGCTTCACTCATATTTCAATATTATTTCCACAGAGATGCAGACATTAACATAAGGGGGCCCAGACATGCACACAGGTGTGTACTTGACAGAATAGATGTCTTCTCATGCTGATCCTCACTCACCTCTCCAGGAGAAACATGTGTTTGCTCTGACTCTCACCAGGGATACAGCCCAGCTTTCCATCCTTCATGCTCTGCTTATGTAACAAAGCAGCTGTAGCAGTCCAGTTCAGAGACAAACCTAAATCCATCTTCAGGTCTTGAGTCCCTTTCTCAGACTTCTTACCTTTATTGACACTACTAGAAATTATACAATGATTTGAGAGGGCATTCCTCCAAAAAATAACATATTTTTTTACAAAAAGGACCCAGTGCCCCTATTCTTTTTGTTTTCTGGGCAAGACTGATTTATCCTCTTTCTCATCCAGCACATATTCATGTCATTAAGAAAACCCCAGCAGGTGCACTGACATTTGGAGCTCAATGAACAGCTGGAAAGGCAGCTGGGGTTTCCCTGCTTTTGAAGAGCAAGTGAAATCCCAGAGCAGAGGAAGCAGAAAACTGGTATTTATGTATTCACTTCCTAACCATTTATTTCAATTTGGATGGGGATCTGAAGAAAAACATTTCTGGTTGTTTCCAATTGGAGTGAGAAGATATGGTCAATCTAGTGTTTATTTCTTCTCAGTTCTGAGCTGTGATATTCATATTTAGTGAGGATGAGGAGTACCTTGTTGTTTCATGTGTGTGAGCAGTTCATACATGAATAAAATAATAATAGTTGTGAATCAGATCAGAGACTGCTCCTAGACCCACTGTCAGACACATGAATTTATTTGCCAGTTGAAACCATTCACACATGTCTTAAGTGAATAATTCCAGGGTCCTTGGAATTTCTGAGCTGTCATGTGATCATGAAAAAAAAATCATACTACTCCCTGCTAGGTCTGTGGTTCAAACTGGACCTTTGATTTTTTTCTCTTCATCTAGTCTGGGAAAAATTTTTACATATTCTTTCTGCCAGTTGAATTTCCTGTTAAAAGCTCAGGGGGGTGTAAGCATAGAAGGGGAGAAAGTGTTTGGCAGCTGATGGTCCTGCAGCCAACCCTCTCCTCTAGCAGGAGCAATGGCTACCCTTGTTGAGGTGGCCATCAACAACAAAAAAAGGATCTCATCCATTTGGTGGTTAGATCAAGGGTGTGAAGGCATGAGGAAGGGCTTCTGCTTTTCCCCCAAGGGCTGATTTCCATCCTTAGGTCATCTGAGGACTTGAATCATCACCAGCTACCCCGAGAACAGAGCACAACTGCACTGGGAGTTTCTCACATGTAGAAATGCAGCTGGCGTAACAGATGTGTTGTCAAGTGAGACAGCTAAACACTAGCACTGGGTTTTTTGTTTGCTTTTTCCCTTCATAGATGACCAGGCAGATTGCTGGCTTAGCTGCCTGTGTGGCCTCACAAAGCAGTTTTTTTGTGGCACCAAGGGAAGGAGGGAGCACTGGGCAGGAGCTGGCCCTCGCAGCCACATCTCCATTAGGTCAGGCTCAGCCAAACCCTGGCCAAGCTGCCACCTCTGCCTGCCAAGACACAAAGGACACCCAGCCATTCTTAACTACTGGGTGAATACCTTTTCTGTGTGCCCCGTGACTCAGCTCTGAGGAAATACATACCTGGGAGGTGGTGCAAGGCTGGAGCCACCCCTTTGGGCTCTGCAATGTTGATATAAAGGGGCAGAGAACTTGTGAGAGCGATTTGGTGTTGAAGGGCTTTCCTTCCAGAGCAGCAATAGCTGCAGGAAGCTCTTGGAGCTGCTGTAGCTCTGTCTTTTCCCGTGAAGCAGAACTCTGGTTTCCTTTGTTCTCTCTCCATGGCTCAACAGCAGAGGCAGCTGCTTCATTCTGCTCCTTGGGTTTCTCCACAGCCCAGCACCAAAACACAAACACCCTGCTGTATTGCTTCCTTCCTTCCCTCACTCACTCCCTTCTCTGCTGCCTCCTGGGAGAAATGGAAGTGGATTGGAGCACTGTTGTATCCCTTTGCCTGTTCATTTGTAGGAAACTAGGAAATGTGAAATAGGAAGCTATTTCAAATGTGTTTAATTGAGGCTGCTTGGTGTCTTTCCCTTGGATCTAAACCATTGTGAGCAACACAGACAGGGGAGGAGAGGTAGCTCTGCCATGAAGACAGGAATATAAAGTACTGGTACATTTCCTGACTCTGCCTGAAATTAACTGTGTTACCACAATTATTTATTGCCTATGAATTAAACCTGTGGAGCAGGGTTCATATTTCTTTCCTTTATTGCTGCCCTTCACTTACACAGTTTTTGCCATATTCTATTCCCAGTTTGTGCTAATATAGCAGCAAACTGAAGGATAAGAAAGCAATATATTTCACTTCTTCTTTCCTTCAGTTTCTCTGGGTGCATTTTTTCTCTTCACACCTTCTGCAGTGACTTTACTCCAGCATATTAAAGGCCTCTCCCGGCTGACTGGAATGTTTTCTTATGAGCATAAATAATTCCAGGTGGGGGACCCCTCCTTATCACACCAAGGGAAGAATAAATAACACAGTATACATTGTTTCAGCCTGGGAACAGGTGAAAATGCTGCATAATGGAAATTTCATATCAGGGAATAAATTCTCAGACCATTTTATTTGGTTGGTGCTCGTGATATCTTTGAAACCATTTCACTTAAGTCATGAATGTAAATATCCTCCACCTCTCACAAACACAGGCTCAGGTGAACCATTTTCTTCTCTAGCAATATCCATTTCTGCAAGCATAATGGTTTTTTGGTCTTTCTAATACACCTTGCATTTCTTACTTGTGCCAAGTAGCTAGACAGGCTGTTCCCACTCTAGTTTTTTTTTTTTTTTTATGGGAATTCTGTTGCACATTAATCTAGTCTCACACATCTCAGGTCATTTATGAAGGACAGAAGTTTTATGTAGGAATGGGTTCTGTTTTATGCAACTGAGACACCCTTTCAGAATGTGTTTTTTAAAAAGGAGATAAATTAGTAAAATCTAACTTACTTTGAAAAAAACTGATAATATGTTGCACTATGGAATTAAATACAATCTGCTATTAATTTTAAGTGGTTTAAAGTTTGGGTTTTTTTTTTTTTTTCTAAGAACAGTATTGCCTGTTGCCAACTTTTGTAGATCTACTTCCTACATCCTTATTAACAAAACTTTTCACGACAAAGCTTTTCCTTTAACCATTTTTTTCTTAATAACTAAATGTGATGCTAATGTCTATTCTCACTTTTAGTCAACAGTTATGAATTAAGTTTAGCCTTAGGAGCTAAGATAGCAAGGATATGAACTGAGGGCAAAAAGAGGCACATTCTCTTGGTAGCTGCTTTTAAACATGTACTAATTCATGTTGTTTTCTAATTAAAATGTTTTCTCCATCTCACTGCTGTGTTCTCCTAAGGGGCATTGGGATTTAATCCCCCAATGATGGAGATTTAAATGTATCGAAGTTGGATAAAAGTCTTTGCATTGCACTTGTTGTCATAGAAGCTACTTATGTCAATAACTGCAAATCCAGACACAAGTTTCAGATGCTAAACTGTAGCACTGCAGCATTTTTTTTCTTGTCTTTCTAGGATTTTGTACGTGTTCCATCCTATTTTTTTCCCTTATTCTTCCTCCAAATCCCCAGTCTGTCAATTTCTCCTGCACTGGGACAAAGTGTTCAATGATTTCTAATATAGAAGTTTTGATACAGAAAAGCAAAAAGTGAGGGAGTGTAGCCAAAGCTCATGTTCTGCCTTGGCAGCAGCTGCAGGCCCAGGACAGTGCAAACACCTTGCAGATGATGAAGATGCATCCTTCTGGGGATGAGCCAAGCACAGGACAAGGAATAAAATGCATGAAACACATTAATCCCTTAATAATCCTGCCCTTTTTGTGATTTACATTACCACTTCCACTGCCTGACACAACTGTCACAGGTTAACATCCCCCCACGGTGGTATAAGTGAAGCTTTTTACACCCCTGCAGAATGGTAAAAGGTACCACTTTCAAGGTATTTTCAAGGGTATTTCCCTGTTAGCCTGAGGCAGCAAATAGGGAATAGAGAATTGTTACTCCAGCAATGAAGAAACTCAGCATGGACCCACCAAAGTGTCATTAGACAGAAATAAAATTCTTTATGTATAAAGGATACTTTAGATCTGTGTACAAGCCCTCAGAAATAAGGTTATCAAAGAGAAACATGAAATAAAAGCTTTTTTCAAGTGTATGCAAACTTTGGCACTCGTGTCCTCTTCTCTCCTGCACAGCCTGGTCAAGGAGGGTTCAAACCTTTGCTTCCCACACACAGTTATAGAATCATCCAGAAAGAATGGGCCAGGTTGGAAGGGACCACAGTGGATCACCTGGTCCCACCTCTCTGCTCAAGCAGGGTCATCCCAGAGCACATGACACAGGATTGTGTTCAGACAATTTTAAATATCTGCAGTGCAGGAGATTCCACAACCCCTCTGGACAATCTGCTCCAGTGTGCAGTCGCCCACACAGTAAAGAATCCTCTTGTGAGCATTTCAGGCATTTGCCCTAAATTCCAAAACAACAGCTTCTAGGAACTGCCCAGCAGTCTCTGCAACAAAATAGATTCAGTCAGCCTGGACCACTCACCATTTTTTGCATAGCATTAATTATAATGGCTAATGTATCTGCCTATACAATCACTTTATGGGCCGTGCTGAGTTTTGGGGTTTTTTTTCCTTTGGCAAAAACTTGAATCCATCTTGAAGAATCAAATCCTTCTTGTTCCTCTGCTCCTCCGGTCCTTCATGAAAGGTGTCCTTCTGAAGCAATGAGATAACTCTTTTCCATGCCTCTGATGGCAATCAAAATAATTCCTTCTGAGTCATAACCCCAATTAAACTGTTCATGCCCTAGAGCCCCAGGGAGCTGTACTTGCTTTGGAGCAATGGTCTGCACCGGTCCCAAATTGTGCTTCATACCTTTGCATAGGGGAAGAAAAGGGCATTGATGATGCACAAATAACTAAGAACTGCAGCTATGCTCTGTGCTTATTGAGCAAACACATCACAGGAAGCAACTGGGAAATAATGAACAGATGCATGAACTGGAAAGCAAAACTAAACATCTGTACCCTCACCAATCAAACTGCAGGGAAAGCCTGGGAGAGGATCACAAATATTTACCACACGTCTAATGAAGTGCAGAAGATTCTGGCAGAATCTCTTAAGAGAGATGAAAACATCTTTAAAATGAGGCTATTGTCAGCCTCAAATGTGGTGTTTTGTTTAAGCCATAAAGATGCTTTAGCTAAGTGGTTAGAAGCAGGTCAATGAGTTGGCAAACATGGTTTTTTTTTTTTTTTTTTGAGAGCCTGGGTAGTCTAGAAGGAGAGTGGAATTGAGTCAACAGAGCAGTAGGAGACTGGATGGGCTCCTGCAGCAAGAAGAAAACGGAGATTTCTGTGCCAGTTTTGAAGGGCACTTTTACCCACCCTTAGCAGGAGATGTGTGGGCTGCCTGCAGTCTCCAGGCAGAGGCAGTGGTGCACTCCAGGCACAGGATGAGGCCGTGCAGGGCCAGGCAGGGAGGCTTGGAGGGGGTGGCTGTGCTCAGATATGCTGCTCTCTCTGATCCACCTCCAGCCCTGAGCTCTGAACAGGCAGCAAGGCAGAACTTCCAAGGCTGCTCTGGATTTCGAAGAGGATGAGCATGGCAGTTATACATAGATACATAATAGAACATGTTTTCAGTAAGGACAATGAAAAGCTTATTTTTCCTAACTTGTCTCTGCAAATCATAAGGTTTTTGTTACATGACTGACCAGCCCTTAGGACAGAAGCACCCACATCTACATTGGAGATGTCTCAACATATTTGTAAGAGAAATAAAAGCAATAAATCAATTGGAGACTCTCCACTGACTTCAGAGATCACTAGACTGGGCTTTCTCTGTTAATACTAATTGGGGATCTCTGCTGCTTAATGTTCATGGCTACTGCCATTGGAATGAATTGGCTGCAATATGAACATAAAATCATGTACATCACTCTGCATCTCCACTTGCTTGAGAGCTTTATAGAGAAGTACCTTGGGAAAGAAATTAGTAAAGAGTTATAAACTCTTCTACTGTTCTTTGATGTCCCCAGAAAACACATATCAGAGGTGGAAGTAAATGCAGGAAAAAGTAAAAGTCAGCAAAAAAGCTTCAAGTGGAATTTGCAATCATTAAATGCAGAAACTGACTGAAAATTTTTCTGTATGTCAGCTTTTGTACTTAGCTGACACATGTGTTAAGTCAGTACAATGAAAATCAGAGTGCTTGCTCCAAGTGTTCATACAGACTTGGAGGAACTCGTGAATTCATGGAGAGGACTGTGGAGGGAGTGATGGTGGAAGGATTTGACTACTGAGCAGGAAGAAAGAGAAAGGGAAGGACTGAATAAAATGCAGATCAGGAAAATCAGATAACCATGACAAATACAAATGAGCTCTGAAAGACTTTCTGAGTAAAGTCTCTAAGAACTGTAACAAACTTTAATATGTTTTGGGAACAAGATAATGAGACGAGGGAGTCAGTGCTACAGAGGCTGGCATGCTTCTGATACTCATAAAAATCCCTTCTCACAACAGAGCAGCCCAAGCCCTTGTTCCTTTGAATTTCCTAACAAACTCTTCTTCTTTCTGAGGTGTTACTTGTGACTCAGCAAGTGGGCCAGTACCAAGTCAATAGCATGGCATTCATTTTTGTGTGAGCCTTTTGCTGAGGCTTTTCTGGGTGAGTGGTGATGGGCTGAAGCTAGTGGCTCCCAGCTCAGCTCCATGGTGGGAATCTCTGCTTGGATTGAAGCTTAAAAGCAATCAGTGTGATGACAAGAAGCATGACAGCACTGAAGCAAGATGCCACAGACACTTTTCCCATGGCTCAGGGGATATTTGAGATGTAAACCATCTGCAGATATAGAGGTATTCCATGCTCTGAGGCTGTTTTTACCAAAAGGGCATCTAAAAGCTAAAAGGGATAAAAATGAATAGTCATCATTATGGACTGGATTTCTGCCAGCTGCTAAGTAATTAGAGTTTTAATTGCCCAGTAATAAAAGTTTTAATTACTCAGCAATTAGTGCTTGAAGTTTCAAGTGCTTCACACGCACTCAGTTGCATCCTTGAATTGTCAAGAGCAAAAAATGGAGTAGCTCCAGTGTGCCTCAGCAAAGCTCTGAGTGAGAGAGGGAAACATCAGGGATGGAGTAGCTATGCCTGAAACCCATCCTAACTACTCTATCTAACTACAGTATGTTTATTGCAATTCAACAAAATATTTTACCTTTCCCTAGCCAATTTAAGGCCAAAATACCCTTTGTATCATCAAGTATGAATTGCTTCATACTTAGCATTATCGTGATTAATTTTCCATATGCAGGATAATAAAGGACCTGAGGCTCTGGTTTCTCTCTTCTTGCTTTACTAGAATTTAAGTATCATTAACAAGCCAAACTATAACAAACTCAGCAGTTGCCAATGGTGCAGGAAGCAAGGCTGCATTTAGGGTACAGACTCTGGAAGAAACTGCATTTATATGATCTGCTTGGGTAGCCCTAAAGAGGCAAATTGTCTGATGAACCATCTAGTCAGAGAGTTGGGACAACTTTTCCATAAAATAATTACTATTGCTCCAGCCCTTTGTTTTTTGGATTTTGGGGGTTTTTTTGTTTTGTTTTGGGTTGGGTTTTTTTTTTGTTTTTGGGGGGGTTTTTTTGTTTTGTTTTGGGTTGGTTTTTTTTAAGGCCTAGAAGAGAGAGCTTTAAATGATGTTCAGGTTTTTTACAGGCAGCGTGCAAAATCCATCGCAAGAACTTTGGCAAAACCAGACAAAATTGATTTAGTAAAAATGTTTCATGGAAAAAAATCTGGTAGAGGAAGGGCGGGTTGAAACCTTCCAAAAATTCAAAGTAAGCTACATGACTTATTATGTGTTACTCGTAACTCTAAAAAAATCTTAATTTTGACAGGGGAATCATAACGCCTATCAAAATTTGGGAGATTTGTTTCCTTTTTCTCTTAGACTGGTTTCCAAATTTATCTATTGGCAAACAGAGTTAAAGTTGAGAAGTGAAATTTATGGGAAACGTACCAACAGTCACGTAAGCACAAGTTAAAAAAACAAACCTTTCCTATTCCTGAATATTAGAAAAAATCCAACAAATTCAAATTATGATTATCCAAACATCAAAATCGAAATAATATACAAATAACAATATACAAATAAAATATTAAACATATTTTTTCCCTTCTGCTCTGAAAGTAATTTAGACTTTTTAACAGTACATGGATGGTTTGTAACCTGGTTAATAACTCAAAGCATTTAGGTCTTTTCTAAAGCAGCATCAGATGTTTTCTATACACGGGACTGTCCAGGTCACTGATTCCACAAATGCTCTACTTCACTGGGGTGCTGAGTTCAGGGACTGTACATATGTTTCCTGTCTCATTTCCCTGAGACAACATCTGTAGTGCACTTCACAGTGGTGAACAGATACCTGATGGTAGAAGACTCTGTTTGTTCCAGTTATTACACTGCAAAGTATTAAAGTCACACTTATCTGGGATTCACCTCACTGGATGTAGCTGCCTTGTCTAAGCTGGTGACAGGCTCAGTGGAGTGACACAGACATCTGGGTGAGTCACTCCTTCCAAGTGGAAATGCCCAGGACAGATGAGCTGGTTACTGGTGGGTCTGTGTCTGATAAATAAGGAGAGATCAACTTTTAGGCAATTGAAACCAGGCCAAATGTAGACTCTCAGAAGCATGACAGTAGAAGAATGGAGCAAATAAAGCAGTTTTTGTTGAGTATCAGTACTGATTTCCCCTTTCAGATCCAGGAAAAGGGCCTGTATTTCAGACAATGTTAATGCTGCAATTATCATTATTTCTTTCACCTCTGGCAGTGCAACTCAGGCTTGGATAACAAAGCACCCTGTGTTAGGCACCCTATGGATCCAGCTAACCTCCATCCTTGGTAGATCAGGGTCAAAGCAATCCCTGACACACATTTCATTTACAGTCAAAGGCCATACTGACAGTAAGACTTTGCAAGAGGCATTTTTTTACTTGATTCTACTGTTGAAAAGTGCTGCTTCTTGTCAGTGTTTGGCACCTTATGGAACCTCTCTTTTCCTATTGCTGTTTTCCAGCTGTGCTTTTCCCAGCTGCTCAGCGATTCAAGAGGTCCTCAGCTGCCTTCCTGAACCCAGTGTTACAAAACTCGCTGGAAGATGTGGTCCTGCTTTATGAGGTTCAGTATATGGTACCTTAAGCCTTAACCAAGACTGGGGGTACTGCCCATAATTGGGTTATCCATTATCTGGCTTTGTGTCACTTTTACTTATCCCAGCAGTAAACTCGTGGCTATGTGATAGTTCACCAGAAAGGTGGGAACACATAGCAAATTTCTGGTCTTCCCCACCTCCAGACAGTGCAACTGTCTGCATTTGACAAAAATTAAAGACCCAAGAACATGTTGTTAATTCACATGTACTCTGTCTAGAGTCTCTTGGAGAAAATAAATAGCTTTCTGTGTTCTGATTTTGTACCAGTTTCTTTTAGCTGAGCTTGACATTGACAAAGGTCAGAGGATCTCCATCAAAGATGAGGAGCTGGCTTCCCTGAGGAAGGCTGCTGAGTTTGACACCATCTGCAATGAAATCATCCCCAAGAGCATCACAGAGATCCGCAGGCTGAGCAGCAGGCTGTCTTCCTACCCGAGGGTCCTCAAGAAGGAAGACTTTGAAAGGACAGTGCTGACCATGGTCTACACAGCCTACAGAGCTGCTCAGTCCCAGGGGCACCAGAAAGACACTTGGGCTGAGTCCTTTGTCAATCTCTACAAAGCCCTGAAGAACGACTTGATGCTCCTATACAACAAACAGCCCTCTTAGTGGAAGGGGAGCAGCAGCTCAGTCACTGCTCTGGTTGGTGAAGGACACACCTTGTAGCACGCCCACCACTTTAGTCTGTAAAGAGTTTAATAACCTGCTTCGTGAAAGATTGTTCGTTTTCTGGCTCCCTCTTGTGGAGTCCACTTTCTAGTTCCATGCTAAATGGTGAAAAACCTCTTCAGTCCTGAGAATTCGATTTTTGTGCTGGCTTGGAGGCACGTTCTGTGACAGGAAAAGAAGGCAGTTTGGTGCACACCCACACAGACCCTTGTTTCAGGCAAACCCTTGATTCATCCTTTGGGTTTCCTATAAACAATACATAAACATACTGTGCTTATGCTCACACACTGATGTGTAAGTGCTGGAGAGCGCTGCTTTCCTAGCTGGGGAAACAAGTTCATGTTTTGGCTGGCCAGTAAGAGAATGTTACACAGAGATGAAGGCCCACTGTAAAAGGAAGAGGTTTCATAACTGTCAGCCTTCAGAAATTATGCCACATATTATCCATTCCAAATGTTCTCATAAATAAGCACCCTCTGATTCACTTCATTTGGCTGAGCCAGTGTTTAATTGCAATAACATTTTCAGAAGACAAAGGGCATTGTGAAGACCAGCAGCAAACAATGCCTGTGAACGTATTCCCGCCTTCCTGGAGCTGTCCTCCCAAACAGTCTGCAATGATTCTTTCATTATTTGCACATGACTTTGCTTCTGCTGCTTGTTTTTGTTTTGGTTTTTTTTGAAAGGAACATGTATTTGTCTTCAGTGGAATTCAAGGCAAGACAAAAGCCCTATTTAATTTAATAATGACACATTTTTCCTGGTTCTATCACTAGAACATAGGTCATCTAAACCTATGCTCCAGAATCCCACTGAGGCAAGGGAGGGAGGTGCATTAAAACATACCTGGTGCTGAATTTGGCACTGTGGCTCTTTTTTTAACAGTAAATTGTATATTCATTTCAGTATCCTTGTGTTTGTGTGTGTGTGTCTATGTTCATGCATGTGTGTGCACATGAGTGCTGAGTACGTAGAAGAATCCCAAATTGTTCAGTCAGTGAACAATTGCGTCTGACCACTTGGCAGAAAAGGCTATTTACCAATTCAGTGGTGCGAATTATGAGTTTGGGACCAGCAAAGGAAAAACTGTAGAAATACTGCAAGCAATTATAATGAACTCCCAAAAAAGTCATGAACGGAAAATAGACAGAAAAAGGAGATCTACTTTTCAGAAGGGTGACTAGCTATCAAAAATCCAGACTCTTCTAAATCAAACGCCCTAATGTTTGTGCACAGGAGATACAAACTCAGTTTTTCTATTGATATTAGAGGTGCTTCTGCTTCCAGACCATGGGAAAATAGCTGAACATTTCTTTCATCCTTTCATATCATCATTCTCTATTTTTCTATTGCATAATATATTAAGGATGCAGGTCCAAATCACAAATCCCCGAGACTAAAACAGACCTAAGGATTCCAGCCCAAGTTCTGAATCATGTTTAACTGCTTTTGCATCACTTGAGCAAAAGTAATTAATTCTTCTGTGTCCCTTAACAGGGGTACTTCAAGGATTGGAGCTGAAAAAATCCACCCAGAAGCGCAGCAAAGAGCACAGTGCAAGCAGTCAGAGCACTGGGTTTGGCAAACACCTGTGGGAATGTGGAAGCAGCCTTGGGGCAGTCTGCACATGGCATTAGCAGCTGGACAAAGAGCTTATAAAAGACAGACTCAGTTTTGTTTCCCCCAGGAGTTTCTGGATTTGTGGGTACAAGTGTGAACATTCATTTAGACACACAAATGTGTAAGTGCATTTTATACCTGAAGAATTTTGTTGGCCGTCTTCAAAGCCTGTCTGGCAGATGGCAAAGAAAACTGCAAACCTCAGGCACAAAGCTGTGGGCCACAAATATCTCTGTCTCCTCTGCTTGCACACACAGAGCTCAGCACCCCCAAAGCAGCCTTGCTTTCCTGCCCACATGCCCTTTGATCCCTCAGCTTTAACTGATTATCTGCTTGTGATTTCTTCCCCCCACCCCATGCTCTATAAACACATGAAGGGGAAATGCCACAGAGTGCAACACTGCCTTTCCAGCTCTGCTTCTTGGCTCCCTGGAACACCACTTGCTGGAAGGGCCTGGAACCAGGGCAATTCATAAATGCCTCATAGCCAGCTACTCCAAGTCTGCAAAAATTCCAAGAAAGAGAACTAGAGCAAATATTAATTGCTATCTCACCAATCAGAGAAATACCTTCCAGCCATGCTCCTCACCCCACAACAGGACTGCCCAGCAGAGTTTACTAATAATAAAATATCCCATAAAAAGAATTACAGATAATTTTTAATGTCTTATAATTCCCTATGGCATACATACCTTACCATACTTACAAATTGGTAACTGAAACATTTATCTCCTCAACAGAAAGTAAAGGTTTTATGAGTTTGTTTCCCTCCTTCTTTTACTGTGTGTAATGTAAGAAAAAGATTTATTCCTTGGGAAAGTGCTTGGACTGCCCAGGTTAATTTAACAGAGACTCTCAATGTAATAATAAAAACATTCTACATAAAAGTCCTTGCCTTTGCATTTTATTGATTTCAGCAGTAGATTTACTATTTTGCAACTTTAGCTTGAGTAATTGCTTATCTCAGACTGTGAAGCTCTACATGGGAGCAACGGTACCGGGGAGAAGAGGGAACAGCCTTTGCCTCTGAAGGAGATCATAAACAGAAATGAGAGTGCCTCCTTTTCCCAGGGATCAGGGTGGAAAGTAGCACTCTGCCTTCAGGGAAGTTCTCAAGGCTTAGGGCACATCCCTGCCTCAGTATTGCTTAAGATGCTGTTGTAGGTTGCTTTCTCCCTATCTCAGTTTTTGTCTTATTGCTTTGGACTGAATCTTCTTTATCTGCAGTTATCTCACAGGTTAGGAAACCATTGCTCCTAAATGGCACATTTTATCCACCTTTTGACCTTATGGATCATAAAAATGTAAAATAAGATTATATTTTTCTGTTTTAAATAAAACAAATTTTCATTTTATGAACATTTTAGACCTTTTTTTATGTTATTTATTTCGTTTCTCTGAAACTATTGAAAAAAGAGATCCTGAGCTGTATTGGCCAACCCAAAATCTTCACATTAATGTAGCTTTTCTTCCAGATCTAGTTGTCAAATTTACCTGAAAGGTCTCAAGGTTCTCTTGCTTGATGGAAGTTTTGAGGTATAGAAATCTAAGATACAATTATTAATTTCAGGAAGAATTCAGCCT